>JAWZYV010017522.1:0-34381 GCA_038373885.1 Cheiracanthium punctorium
ATTTGTTTTGATCTCGGATTTTACGGTATTACTTAAGATAATTATTTTAAATAATTTTAGCCTGTTTTCTTTTAATAAATATTGTATTTCCAAAACTGATTATTAAACATTTACAGTGCATAGTTATTTTCTTCAGGATCACAGTCAATTTGTTTGTGGTTGAAATTTAAATGGTAGAAATTGTTTAGTACACCGTTTAGTTTAACAGTGGTTGAATTTAAGCTCGCACATTATTCCCCAGTTCCATTTTTTTGCATGTGCCCCCCCCTGCTATTTAAACTATACATTTTTCTTGTATATGTAATTTTCTTGGTTACTGATATATTACGCATGTGTACATGGAGTTTTTTCATCGATAACAAGGGTTTTTTAAAGTCTCCCTAATTTTTTTTAAATCTCCCTAATTTTTTCGAAAATCTCCCTAATTTTTATTCTCCAAGGTTGGCAGCTATGTATACATTGAATACCATGATGTAATTTTTGTTTGCACAGACATTGAATTTAATGAACCATCCATAGTCGCCCGATTTGCTGATTGTCATTAATTATTAGTTACAGCATTACGGATTGAATTAAGTTCATGAAAAGTCTTTTTCCAACGTCTTCTGATAGGCAAAGTGAGTTGTAAACATTTTTAAAAAGTCAACTTCGTCTTTACAAGAAGGTTGTTAAATGTACAACTCTCCACAATTTCTCCCTAAAGAGTAACATAAACACAGAGACAAAATTTTCGAAACTAAGGAAAATTTAAAACTGCGTATAACCGATATTGTGCGTCGTATACACGAAGCATTTTTGCATTAAAATAAATAGGAATGAATCGGGACTTCATGAAAATGACGTATAAATGAGAAACAAATAAACGGTGCCTTACTGTATATATATATATATATATATATATATATATATATATATATATATATATATATATATATATATTAATCTGTCCTAAGAGCCCAATTTATGACAATTATTATATTTGTCCCTGCAAAAGAGTTAAAATGCTATAAAAAATAGTCTGCGAAGAGCATTCTTTTATAAGACTCAAATACTACATAAAATATTTTAAACTGGAACAAATATTTTTTCCATGGTTAAACTATATAGAATCTCCTAAAAAAATAGTAAGCCTAGGACACCCGTTATTCTTAATTAGACTTAGGTCAGCACCATAGTTTTGATGAATATTAAGTTCATATGCATATTTCGAGTGTTACCCCCCCCCCCCAAAAAAAAAACACACACACACACAAAATGCATGCTTGCAAAATTATTGTATTATTTAGATGAGTTTCAACAATATCAGATTTACATCTAATTTAACTTTAGTCATTTTACTCGTTTAACATTAATTTGACCCCCATACTTAAGATTTGGACAGAAGATCGAATACATGCTCCATAAACATAGCAAATGTGTTCGTTAGAAATGTCGGGCCGTATATTTGTTTGGTTGTCTGATAGATTCAAGATGGTACTACAGCTACAAACTCTCTCTTGACAATTTTCGTTCTTAAAACTATTTGTTGAATACTACACAACTATTTCACGAATGCAGTACAGTAATACAACTAATAGAATGCAGCTCATTCACTTACATTTATATCAGCTTCTTTGCAGCTGTTCAAAATGGGGAGGGGGGAGTACGAACTTTCCGGACAAACGGGAGTTTCTTAAAATGCCTTATGCAAAAAGGGTTCCATGTTTAGGTATTTTCGTGATGTTTTAGCTTTCGGTTCACGTATAAAAAATTCGCGAAAATAAGATGCTTTTACAGTGCGAAAATAAGTGCTTTTACAGTGTATGGCCTACGGTAAATTCAAATTGCACTAGCTGTAAAGTGTTTAAAAATTTCTTCTGGATAAATTTTTTTTGAGAGGCGGGGGGGGGGAGGGTCTCCCTTCGCAAATGGCTGTCCTGGGGCCCGAAAATCCTGTCGGCCTGATATCATGTCTTATTTATGTGAATATTTCGCCATGTTAAATTACGTTGCGTTTTGATAACAAAATAAATAACTATAAAATAAATAGTTAGTATTTTAGGGGTGAGGGGCCAAATATATATTAAAAAAAGAGTATGGTAACTATTATTTCAGAGCATTTAAAATTTACAAATTAGTTAAATAAAACGCACGAAAAACTTACAAGTGCACGGGATTTCAAATGATACATGAGGAAAAAAATTTTCAAATCTAATTCATTTGAGGCTTCAACGTACATATAATGATGCAAGATGATCTCGATCCCTGTCGATAGACTGAACATTTTTATAGCATACTCAATTTCTTTGTACTAAAATAGTATTTGAAATCAAATCTGGAGATGAGCAGCCCCCCCCCTTGCCCCCCAAATGGTATGGGTGTCCATGATTTTAGGAAGTATTAATGAGAAAAAGTAAAACTAATAAAAAACTTTGTAAAAAAAATTAAACGTTAATTATGCCATAGAAAACTCACTAAGACCTATATAAAACCGAGCCGTACCCCACTCTGCTTCAACTAAGCCCTAGTTTAATACAGATTTTATTTCTTCATGTAATCTGTTAAAGAAAAAAATCGCTACAAAACGAATTTATTCAGTTATTTCATTGAATGACCTCATCGTCTTCCACAAAACAAAAGAAATTTATTTCTAGCGTTTGCTCATATGTAGCGTTTGTTCATATGTGCATTAGTTCAGGGTTCATACACCTCCTGGAAATC
Source organism: Cheiracanthium punctorium (assembly GCA_038373885.1). Classification (NCBI taxonomy): domain Eukaryota; kingdom Metazoa; phylum Arthropoda; class Arachnida; order Araneae; family Cheiracanthiidae; genus Cheiracanthium; species Cheiracanthium punctorium. The sequence goes on from JAWZYV010017522.1 coordinate 2,701, forward strand.
CTTAAAAACTCCTGGATTTCGATTTAAAACATTAAGGGCCCTGGAAAACTCCTGGATTTTACTAATTTTTCTGTAGACTCCTGAAATTTTAGTATTGACTCCTGGAAATATTGTTTATTGTAGTTTTCTTTCTAGAATTTAAAATGCAAAAAAAAAAAAAAAAAAAAAAAAAAAAAAATTGTAAGTGCGATCTGCCAAAATTTTTTTCCAACTCATGTTTAAAGTGTAACAATCCACCGCCATGTTTATTGACGTTCCTGCCACAGACTTGGAGACAAAGATTGTAATCACTTCAGTGGGCTGATAGCTTACTGCAAAAAGTTCCAATGGTGGCGCGATACGCTCTAGACATTCGTCCCTGCTCTAATTATATCCAATACAGACTTGCCAACTTTTACGCTTTACGCGTAAAATTTACGCATTTCGACTGCTGTTTACGCTTTTACGCATACAGCGCTTTTTTTACGCATTTCCGGATATTTTCTTCCTAACTTGTGTATATGTCTTTAAAAGTGAAATTGATATTAAAAAGAAATGTATTAGGTTTTAAATTGAAATGATGTTCTATGTTAGGGCCATTTTGCCTTTTCAATATAGATCTAAGTGGTAGCATCGGCACCATGATCCACATCGCACATCCATGTTGACACAATGCGCATCAAAATATTTTTCTTGTTGCCACTGAGGCAAAGAAAAAAATCTTTTTCCACATGCGACGCCGAGTATTTCTTAATTGGTTTACCCAGTCATGACGTCATAGAGTAGAGCGAATGGGAGAATCGTTTACTAGGGAGTAGGTCTTTCTCCTGTGACTTGTGCGTCTCACGTGGTGAACTTCGTTATTAGCCATCAGCGCGCGCCCGCTTTGCGGTTAAGTGGTAGACGCAGACGGTAGTATGAGTATACTTCGATTGCTTTTCTGAGGATTATTTTCGATAAATGATCACTGGCACAGCATAACTTTTAAACAAAGTTATAGCAAAGAATGGGTATACAGGGGTCGCGCTGCCGATCGCCAACGTCGCAAATTGCGAAAATAAAATTAGTTTGGCGAAAGAAAATACGTTTGGGCGAAAATATTGACAATTGCTTTTCTTAATGATGTCCGAAAAAAATCTAATTTGGCGAAATGTTAAAAAAAGCCAGCGTAACCCCTGCGGTATATATAGTATCATATGTCAAAGGAGCGAAATTTGCTTATTGTAACGTGTGCCGGAGTGATTTCAGCATTTCTCATGGAGGGAAGTATGACATTTCTCGCCACTCGAGTTCGTCAAAACACAGTGAAAATGTGAAACGAGCTAACAGCAGTAAAAGTCTACAAACATTTTCAAAGAGGACGGACAGTCCAGTGGCAGATTAATGTAAGTTTCTCGGGGGTGGGAAGTTAGAAGATTGACATATGCATCCATTTTATGGAAGCAATTTAGGATCTTTTACATTAATTTCTTTTTTCTCGGGGGCCGGTCGCCTCCTTTGCCCCCCCCTTTAATCCGCCCTTGGGACAGTCGGACGTTATTCATGCAGAACTGTTATTTACATATTTCTTGATCGAATACAATGTTCCTATTTCAGCAGCTGACTATGTTGAATGTGAGAGGGTTTTCAGTATTATTCGGAAAAACAGAAATTAATAGAAAATAACAGAAATAAGATTTTGGAAAGCCTTCTTATTATGAAAGATTTTTACTTCAGATTTTCTGAATAAAGCAGAAAAAGCTACTGCTGCTTCTTTGAAGTCAGCACAGTCAAAATGAGAGTTTTTTCAAGCCAGTTAAGTGATTATAATTAATTAATTATTAGTCACAAGAAATCTGGAAAATGGTGTATTAATTGATTTGCCTTTTATTCAACAACTTCATTTTCTTTTATTGTTCTTAGCTTTATTTAATACTTAAACTTAAAACAAATAATTGCGATATAAAATGCATAAAAAATAATACTCGTGCATTATATGGTGAAAGGTAAAAAATTACGCTCACGCGTTGTATAGCAAAAAGTGTCGAAATTTCTGTTCGCGCACTGTTTTACACATTTTGATTTTCCCAGGTTGGCAAGTCTGCCAATAATTTCGTTCCTGAACTAAGCCCGTTGGCATTCTCACTCTTTTATCACTAACTGCTAGCTTTTACGTCACTGCGAAAGTATCTCGTGACTGATGTATGAGCTGTATGCTCTTATCTCTTCTTTCGTACACAGGGTACATGTTTACAAAGCTCGCCGTTTGCGACAGAGTGTTGAAAATAATTTGTATGCATGTGACAGTAATAAAATTTTAAACCATCCTGAGATTTTCATCCTTTTCATTTTGCCTAAAGATGCTGGTTGGAAAATGCGTTTACAATGATGCTTGGTTAAAAAAGGTATTTATGTGTACTCCTGGAAAAATTATATTTTCTCCTGGAAAACTCCTTAAAAACTCCTGGAATTCATATTGCGAAAAAGTGTGGGAACCCTGTTAGTTTTTGCTTGTTTAAAATCTTATGACTGCTTGAAAGGGATGCTGTAAACATTTTCTTTTTAGAAATAAATGTTTCTAATGCAAAATTGTTCATGGACTTATCTTAAATTTTGCTTAAAAAATAAAGCCTTGAAGCAAAATTACTCAATTATACATAGTGGCACTACATCAATTCGGTGGACTGAAGAAAGCGTAAAAAAACCCGCATAATATTGAAGGGGATTAATTTTTTGGATGAGTGTGTGTGTGTGTGAGGGGGGGGGGCACTTGAAATAAAAAATGTAAGAAAGGAGTGGGCATCCGAAAGTGCGCTTTTTGGTGGAGTGGATTTTTTTTAAGTATTTGAATTTTTTTTTTAGTATCATTTTTACACTAACATGCTTCACACTCTAAGTGCCCCCCTTATAGAAACACTTGTATTTTCACTTAGCCTTCAGTTAAATACTGAGTTCAAATTTGTAGAAGAGGGAGGTGAAGGCATTCACTTGACTACTGGGCTCAAATTTGTTTTGCAGTAAAAGTGCAGATGTGTAGTAATTTCTTTTCTATGTAAAAATAAAAATAAAAAAAACTTTATCAAAAGCTAAAGGGCGTTGAGGCGTTTCGGATGGCCATGGGGCTACTGGAAAAGTTATCTGAATGGCAATTTTCAATAGAGATGAATACAAAATACACTAATGTACCTCTCTTTATGCCCTTTTGGACGCCCACTTGTTTCTCACATTTTTTCATTTCACGCCCCAAAAATGAAACCTTTCAAGTTATGCGCTTTTTTTCCGGTGCGTATATTTAATCAAAGTTGGTGAAGGGGAATAATCTTTGCAATACTAATAATGGTAAAAATATAATTATTAAAACTATTACAACAAAACTAATTAAAAATTAATTTTAAATCAGTTATATATAGCCGATATTTTACATCTTAAGAAATGAGTTTCAAATAATTTTTAGCCAGTTTCCTTTAAAAAAGGTTTTTTTTTAGCATTTAGAAATGAAAATTTGTTTAGAAACATTACATTTATACTAACATTTGATGTAAAGTGTTCTTTTAAGGAAGTTTTTCTAAACTGACTTATTAATACCATAATTTAATTCTGAAAAAAAAGCATGTCTAAAATAAAAGAAGTAATATTTAAATTAAAAACTTTCAGAAATAAAAATAGTTTTATGTAAACATATATACTTATAAATCATTCATTCTAAGAATTATTATTTAAAACCAAAGAGTTAACAAGATAAATTACCATGATTCAGAATAAATTCCTGCACTTATGAAAAGAAAACCAGTAATAACAAGCCATAATTGATTACAAATCAGAGTGAATATGATACCATATTACATAACCTCAAAACAGGATGTCAAGCATTTTAGTACAGTAGACACCGGTTATAACGTACTCTCACGGGACCTCAAAAAGTAGTACTTTGTAGCCGAAGTACGTTATAAGCAATACCGGCAGTAAGATTCAATATTACACAAAAAAAGAAAGTGGGCTCATAATTTCACTGTAATGTGTGTTTTAAACAGGTGTGATTTTTTTAAAATTTAAATTAAATAAAAACAGAACATTTTTATTGAGATAAATAATCTCTAATTTTCTTTTGTTTTAAATCAGCAGATGCTACTTTAAAGATACCGTTTTTGATATCCATAATAGACTTTTGTAGAGTCTCCGCATCATCACTTCGGCATTCAAAAAATCGTAATAATGTTTTAGCAGTATGTAATGCGTGGGGTATGCTTGGTACTTCACTATCATCAGGATCATTATAGTAGGGCTTTTCAGAAGGCATTTATATTGATGAATAACAAAGAGAAAACATGGTCTTGTTCTTAGCCTTGCCTAGCAGGAGAAAAAGATAAAAGATCGCTCCCTTCATTCATACACAATTCATCTCGCTAGAGATTCTAAAACTGACAACGAGTGTTTGTGAACGTACTGAAATTTCCGAGAAAAAGGAAATAAAATGCTTAAGAAAAGCAAGATTTTATTTTTGGCTTTGGTATAAAATGTACGTTATAGCCGAAGTACGTACTTTTGTTAAGTATGTTCCGAAGTTAAACAATATAAATATAGGACTTCAATCGGGACCTAGCTTCTAGGTACGTTATAACCGACAGTACGTTAGATCCCTGGCCCGTTATAACCGGTTATTTCGCACTGTATTATGTACATGATACATACAGTGCGCACTGTATGTACATGATACTTAAATAACCCAAGAATTTCACAGTAACAGTGGCTTGGGTCGGAGTGGGCATATAACGCTCCCTTCTACGCCCCTCATGGCCAAGCATGCCTTTCTTTTTATGATAATACGTGTTAATTAAAATGTTTAATTTCTATTAGCAACACTTTCTTTAAAAAATTAGGAAATCCCGAAAGATGACAGTGCTTTAAAGGGGTGCTTGTAGGAAACCATACAACTTTTCATTCGTTTTTAAATAGGGTGTCAATGATTTACATCAGCAGATTTAAATGTGATTTTAATCTTGATTTAAATAATTTGATTTAAATCAGGGATGCACAACCTACGCCCTACGGGCTATTACTAGCTCATGACACCCTTTTCCATTCATCTGCTAATCCAGTTGCGTGCTGAAAAACACAACAGAATCCATCAATTCAATTTTTAGGAAAAGGAATTAAATGTGAAATGTAATTCTTTCAGATTTGTTTTTAATGGCCATAAATATGGCAGCAGAAAATTTCAGTTATAATTAATAGACTTTTATGAATATGTGCCATCCAGGGGCGTAGCCAAGGTTAGGGGGTTAGGGGGGTCATAACCCCCCCCCATGAGAAATTTTATCCATACAAAATGTATATTCTTCACTACAATATTACACACATGTATACATATATATGAGTTGTAGTAGTCGTAACCCCCCTCATGAAAAATTTCTGGCTATGCCCCTGGTCCCATCATATTATCAAGAATTTTTATTTGCTATTTGTGAGATTCCACCATAGGCGGCTGGTGCACCAAAAAAGTGGGGGGTCAAAAGAGATGAGTATATAAGTAGAGGGCACCCTTAAAGCTGTTTTTTTTTGGGGGGGGGGTGTAAAATCGCCCTATTATAATTGAATTTTAATGTCATTATTGATTAATGACTTTCTCTAAAAGAACTAGGATCAAAAATCAGAGCGGATGCCCACCGAAGACTCCCTCCTTCCAATTCAAAGTAGAGACCTGCACGGACCGGGCCGGATACGGGATTTATAAATCTGTTGTTGCCAGGCCGGACTGGTGTTAGTGTTAATTTTTTTCGAGTTCCTGCAACCCGCAGAAAAGTTAATATTATCACTTCTTAATATAAAATGTCTGAAAAATATTTATTTATCGATCTATCTGGTCGTCTTTATAGTTTTTTTTTAATTTCTGGAATTTTCGAATTTTTACTCCTCAACTCTGGGCCCGTGATGTTTGTTCAAATGTGTTACGGGCCCGGGCATGGCCTACAAATTCAAGAATCATCGGGTTCGGGCCGGGCCGGGACTCTATTTTCAGGCCCGTGCAGGTCTCTAATTCAAAGTTCCATTTCAATTCTTACGAAATAATAACATGCGAAGAACATAAAACACTTACTTATTAAGCAAATCTTTCTTTCTTTAAATTCTTGAATCGATCAATGCTGTCACAAAATGACAAACTTCCAAACACTAATATATTCATTTATTTGATCTTATATTACCCATCCTAATAAATTATTTGGTATTATATTATGAAATATTGGCATATACATCCAATTTATGGAAGTAACATAGGATCTTTTACATTAATTTCTTTTTTCTCGGGGGTTGGTCGCCCCCTCCACCCCCCTCCCCTTATTCTGCCCTTGTATGGAAATATATCAAAGAGTTCCTTTTCAACAAGAAAATTGCATCTTTTCCTCAGTTCTGTTATCTCTGGATATTTCTGGCAAAGAGTTGGTGTATTTTTTGTGCGTTTTTTGAAAAATTTGCATTTCTCTCTTTAATTTTTCCATATCAAGATCTAATCCATATCAAGAAGCAAAATGCTCTGTTCACTTCTCCATAGTACTCTAACCATGCAAATTGGTCGAACCAATATTTTTGGAATTTCCTCACTTATATATCGGATGTTCAAAGTCTAGAGGCTGATGTGGGCCTTCGTTTATTTCATTTTTCCTGTATTTATGATGATCCGAAGTGTCTCATTATCTTCAGTTCTGAATCCAAGTTATTTGCACTGAGACTTAACGTTGGTAAATGATCAGCCTGTGTTTTCTTGAAACTTAAACTATCACATTTTTCATTTAAATTGCTAAGCATATTTTGATCTGCATTTTCCGCAACTGGAATCTTACGGAAACATGAAGTGATGGTCGGTTGGGTTTTAAGCCGCTTTGCTTTTAACATTTCAAAAACAAATATGAATATGGAACAAATAAAGATCATGAATCAGAAAAACTTATTCAGCACGCGCACAGTCAACCTACTGCTTCGAATTAGCATATGGGAATGAAATGTGCACGAGATCCTTACATCTGGGCAGGGCCGATTCTAGAATATACAGTTCCTTTCGTGAAATTTCTAACTCGCCCCCCCCCCCCCACATACACTCACATACAATCTCCTACAATTAAATCCCTTTCTAAATGTTCAGATAAATATGCTTTCTTTTTCTTAAATGTAATATTAAAAGATACTGTAGAAAGCCGTTTATTATTCCTTCCATGAATTGTATTCATGGGTGGTCAGTTTAACACTTTAGCTCCCAAAGAGAATCTCATAGCTGTTGGTTACCATCGAAACGGCAGAAAATGGCCTGTCCGCCCTTCCCCCATGTAACCTCCCTATTTAAATAGCGTGAGAGGCTTCCTGTTGTGATAATCCGAAGACGGTCTATTGAATCTATTCCAGAATACAGGAAGGTAGCAATGACAAAATTTTAAAGTAACACGCCTGTAAGGGGGGGGGGTGAATTCCTAGAAAGCTACACTCAGTTTTTATGGGAATGAAGGCACTCGGAATGTTGGAGGAGATAAAGAATAATTTTCCCTCCTATCCAAATAAAGGAAAAGGAATGCGCATTGCAAAGATCTATTTTCTTCCCATCACAATTACTGTGACTTGTTTTAGAGAAAACGCATCGAATTTCTCTCGCCGAAAAACCATTAAATGCGGGAAATCTAACGTTCTTGACGAGATTTTTTAACATTACAAGTATAGGAAAATATTTAGAACCAATAGAAAATGACGTTATAGGCGGGAAAACGGTAAATACGTCTAACGTTAAACAAGGGTTGCACTGTATATATATATATAGACCTCGCACTGGGAAAGTTCATTTTCCCTCCCCTTCTCTTGCTAGGTTTCCGTATTGAATGTCTTGCCATCATTTTTAGATGAATTGTTACTTTTGAACTTTGAAAATTGGGGGGGAGGCGAGGCCCCTTTACTTTTGGAAGTGAGGGGGCAGTCGCCCCCCTTGCCCCCCCGTACCAGCCGCCTATGGATTCCACAGTATTGTCATGCCCACAATAAACTCGATTGGTCATAACTACAAAAATTTTGAGTTCGGTGAACAATTTTTCTTTTTTTGTTAACAATGCAGCATACCTACTGTTAAAAAAATTCATTCATCTAATCTAAATGTTTAATTTAGTTATCATCAACCGAGCTTGTTGCAAACATGACACAAACAATCACAGTACTATGGGATTACACAATTGCCTTGCCTATGTGTGCCACCAGATTTTCAAGAACTTAATTTGCAAAATTAAGAGAAAATTATAATTAAAAATTTGGAATTGTGTCATTACATCCATCAAGTAGTCTTTAATATTTTGTTTTTAAAACTATATTAGTTAAAAGGGCGCACTACTTGACCTTTGATACATAACATTTGAATTACTACGGCCCACAAGCTGAAAGAGGTTGTGCAAAAAAAACAATTATTGTTATTGCATGTGAATAAGATATCTGTACAGCTTTATTCCTGAAAGCAATTTCACAATGCTTCCAAAATCATTCATTCGGGACAAAATTATTTTATTTGCATACAAAAGGTTTATACTACTAACTAGATACGGTGTGCAAAATTCTGTAATTCGACTAATAGGTCGTTCCTTGACGATTTCGTCGAATCCTGACAATTTATAAACGTTCTAATTGTACCTCAATTCTAGATAATTAGAGAATGTGTGAGTCACATACTATTTACATACATCGTGAAAGCATGGAAATTCAAGCAGTTCTTATCTTGCGCACATGCCGTTTAAAAAAAAGGAAACACTTTATATTTTTAAATATAAAACATTTTACTACTGGTTTTAGCTAATGAAAAGCAATTTTGAATTAAATGTTCAGTAATAACAAGTTTTAAATTAACTTCTAATCGTTTAGATAAAGTTATAAAATATATATTGATAAAAGTTTGAACATATACAAAAAATATATTAAAGTTAAAAATATAATCTTGATTTTGAATTGAACTCATAAGTAAGTCGCATAAACAGCAGATGTCGCTTTTACATATTAAAGGGTTTCCATTTTTCCCTGGTACATTTTATTAATCATTTTGACTGTATTGGGAATTTTTAATAAAAAATTTTTTAATCTACTGTTATAAAGAATCTATATATTTTCATATACTGGTGAAAAAGTAACTTTTTTATATAAAATAAGTAAATTATATTTACTATTAGTAAAATTGCATTTTAAACTGTATTAGTTAACTAAATTTACTAATATTTATTTAATTTTTTAAGTTACTTTTTCACCATTTTTCAACAATATATGAAATTATTTAGATTGTTCATAACTTTGAATTTAACAACGCCCCCCCTTTTTTTATTGAATATACCTAATACAGTTAAAACAATTCATAAAATGTACCGGGGGAAAAAGTAAATCCTTTAAAATGTAAATTAGACTTAAGCTATTAATGCGAGTTACTGATTAGTTAAATTCAAAAAATCAAGATTATATTTTTTCTTTCATATATTTTCTCTGTGTTCAAATTTTTATGAATGTATATTTTGTAACTTTATCAAAACCATCAGAAGTTAATTTAAAACTTGTTATTTCTGCATATTGGATTAAAAATTATTTTTCATTAGCTAACAAACTAATAGTAAAATGTATTTTATAGAAAAATGGATAACATGCAAATATCAAAATTCTTTTGGATGGTCCTGTAAACTCTCCAAAAGATTTGAATCAAAAATCTAGATTGTTGTAAGTTGTACACCAACTAGATGTTACAACTTACAACAATCTTGTATATAAAATCACAGCAATCTACGACTAATAGTTTTTGAGATATGCGAATGAAATATATACATATATACACCAAAAGTTGCCAAGTTTGGAGACTTTTGACGCAGTTTTTGAGGGAGGTGGCTGATCGTCACCGGACCATTATCTAACCATATGGTAAGATGTTATTCTGCTTGAAATGGATGAATGTCTCTAAAACTGCCATTGACTGTAATGTGTTGGAATTTTTTTGAGTGCTGCAGTAGAATTGTAAATGATAAAGATACCATTTTTGATGGCAAGATTCATTTTGTAATCCTTAACAACATATATCACTTTTGATTCATTTGAAATAACTTAATATCTCTAAATTACACTCTAAGGAATTTCTTCCCATACAGCAAAATGTATAGATGTAGATGTTACAATATAAATATAACATTTCAACATTGTACGGCTCATAGTTTTTGAGATATGCGAGTTAATGTATTGAAATTCATACGTACAGATGACAGGGAAACACTGATCAAAATGGTCAAGCTGTCAGTCATAATGGTTGTACATGAATTTATAGAAACATACATACATGCGTACAATGAGATGTCTCGCAAAAACTCTTAAAAGTAAATTTAGAGGTAGTCAAAATCTGGATACCCAATTTTTTTGCGATCACATACTTCTTTGTACATTATACAAGGAAATAAAAATATTAGTGTTTGTAAATTGTATAGGCACACACAGACACGCATAGTACCCCAAAAAGTGATAACATGCTTTAATTCTTTATCTATTAAAGATAATTAGGCAATGTGAATTGAAAAAATGTTTTAAAAAAAGAAACTGAAATTCTTTCAGATTTTATTTATGCACTCGGGTGTATAAAATCTGGATAAATTTCAGTTTCTCTTAATCTATTCAATCAATTCTGCCATCTAGAGGATAATGATAACTGTAAGTGCTCATATAGACTCCTATTCGCATACTTTTGTTACTGAAAATTGCATCAATTGTAGTTTAGCCCCTAGTGGTGAAATGTTTTGGATTAGTGTGTATTGGAAAATCTTTCACCGACACACTAGTCGTGATTGAACCGAAAAACATGGCTGCACGGTGTAATCACTAAATGGATTATGTAATGTGATTACACCGTGAATCACTAAAAGTGATTACACCAAGTCCCAAGAACATTGAAAATTTTGCCAAGAATATTGAAAATGTGCCATAAACCAAGAAACTTGAAAAGTGTCTACTTGCCACACGAAAGTGACCACGCCGTGCTAGAAAGAAATAGCACCCAAGTGCTAATAAGGTAAAAGAAAAGACTATGTTAAGAAAAAATTCCTCTTGTTAATTTTCAAAGAGTTAACACTTTTAAAATTTGCTTACAACTACCATACAAAAAAATTCCCAATAAGTAAAATGTACCCCATGCACAAATGAGATTCTGTACAATATTTCAGCCTTTCATTATAAAAGGTCTTAAGAGATATCTATAAACAATGATGATTGGGGTCTATACTTGAATTTGAATGTAAAATATTCTTTCAAAATATCCATATGACCCTTAAAATGTGATTTTTTTTCCCTTGCAGAGCTACAGAAAAGTGGTTTAAGTCAGTACGTATTATCTTCATACATTTGACACTTTTCAGGATATAATTCTTGGATGCTAATTCAGGATGCTAATAGGCGTTAGCATCAAGCAAACGCAAGTTTTTTTTTTTTTTTTTTTTTTTTTTTTTTTTTTTTTAAGTGTGCGTGGGGGAGCGCGCACATAGCATATTCTAAAGTAAAAATAGGTATGTTTCTTTAAATTTTTAAAGAAAGAAAAATAAAAAGGTTTTGGAATGAATGGTTTTCTAAACAAAGTTCGGCGGGGGGCACACGCCCCCTGTCCACCACCACCCCTCCCCTTTGCCCGACGATATGCTTATGTCTCAACTTAGCAGTAAAGTACTTTTAAATAGTCTATGAGAAGTAGGGAAGGAAGAGTTCTCAATTTAACACTATAGGTGGATTTAAGCCATCAATAGTTGAAATCAAAACTGTTGAACTAATACATTGTGCACAAAATGGAAGGTATTCAGTTTGCAAACCTGCATGAAGAAAACATTTTGAATTTTTGGTAATTTTGTTAATCATATGACCAGTGCTGAAATAATTCCCTCTGTTTCAAAACCAGAGGAAAACAATTCTAAAACGGCTTCAAATGCTGGAGAGAAAGTTGAAAAACTTTCAGTATCTGAAGAAATTTCCATAAGAGATCGATATTTTGAATTCCTAGAAACACAAGACTGTGTAACCGAAGTAGAATTATTAACTGTTCACAGGCTGCAAAAAAAGTTATTTGTTGAAAGATTGCAAATTCTAAAACAAATCGAAATTAATATATTGTTTAACTAACTTTAATCTTTTTAGTAATTTCATTTTTTCTTCCTGTAAATAAATAAATTGCATAGTTTTTCTTTTTAAAGTAGTATTTGTATTTAAAAATTATTTTTAAGCATTATAATTATGTGACGCTAAGGTTTTTTGTACTTTATATTAAAAGAATTATTTACATTCTGATATTGTTTACTAATCCTGCATTTAACATTCCTGACCTTCTGTAAAATTGAAATTTCGAACATAAATTATTGTAAAAAGCAAATTATTCATTTTACAAATTGTATTGTTGTGTAATCCTATTATTTCAAATATTAATAATACTTTGTATAGATAGTGAAATTTAATGTGTGAAAAATTTCAATGTATGGTTTATGTCACAAATAAGCAATTGTAAGTTTAAACTGTGATATAGTAATACATAAATCTACTGGATTCTCTACCCTAGTTGTTGGCAGGTATACAAGTAGTCAGCTTTCCCCTCCCCCCCTCTCCCATTTGTTAGGAGAGAGAAAAATAAATGAGATGACATTCAACAGATTTTTAATGGGAACATATATGGCCTAAATTTTTTGAAATACAAATATCTATGTATTTTTCTTAGTGTTAACTTTTTAAAGTTACAGGATAGATTTTATTGTCTGATGTAAGAGAAAAGTTGAAATTACTTTTAACATTTTGGATATATATTTCTTTTGCTGTGCCATATTCTGTGTTCTTGGGTTATTTTATAATGAATTGTGGTAAATCTATGGAAGCTTGAAATATTTAATGATATTTGGAATTTCATGAGAGACAGTTCATAGAAAATCAAGTAATTCTCCCCCCCCCCCCAGAAATTACATTGCATTCACTTTCAAATGAATAGAGTAAAATTGTTTTGTAAAGCTAGGATTTTGTCTTGACTGTAGATTTTGTAAAAATTGATTAAGATCATCCTTTAAATAATGATAACCTCTGTTTCAATATTGAATGTTCTGCATCTAAAATTGCATATAAATGTTTATGAATTTTAATTTTTAAAGATAATAAAAATTATAATTTAAATAAAAATATTTTAATAAATAATTGTAACATATATTGTGGATATAAAATAATTGTAATATATATATATATATATATATATATATATATATACAGTGGCGCACCCAGGATTTCAGTTTAGGGGGGGCTGGGCTACAAATACTGCTGACTTCGGTTATAGTGACCTCAATTATAGTTATAACCCTCTTATAACGTCAAAATATTCTGTGCCAGTCGACTTGCCCGTAGAACACAACCCCACGAGCAATGTAACTCATTTTAGAATCAAATAATTATATGATCTTTTCAGAGATGTTGTAACCAAGTTTAACCGTGTTTCATGCTCTAACTGTAAGTTTTTATTTAAAAACTAACATCTTTTTTTGGTAAAAAGTATTTTAGAAAAAGTTTGAAGACAATTTTTAAAAAGAAAACATTTAATTCATTAGTGACAATTTTCAATACTTTTCACTTCTAATCTCCTACCTTTAGGGGGGGCTTCAGCCCCCATAGCCCTCTCCGTGGGTGCGCCTATGTCTATATATATATATCAAAAATGGGCATCACGCGCTTGAACTTTGCTCGGAGTCGAAATTACGTTCACGCACTTTTCCTCTTTTTTCATATTTGTGTATTCTCATCCCTGCGAATAGCTAATCTCGATTGGCAACGCTGCCTGGAAACTAAATATAGTAAGCTTTGGCGATGGACACCCGCTTACGGTATTATCCCCTAGGGGTGGGGATTTAGAAAACTTTCTAGTGTGTTAGGATTGAAAAAACAAAGGTATACTGCCATTCCTCACCTTTGTGCTTTTTTCCTAGGAGGTACGCCAGTACACACTGGAGGAACCGTGGACCTGAGCATGGCAGCCATCGCGAGGTCTGGGAGTATCTCGTGGAGGATCCTTTGCATGCGCCCATTTTAAACCTCTGGCACTATCTTGAAAGGACAATATCGAGCGGCGACAAAGCCAGGGGGTTCCATCGAATATACATGATCGTCTGGACGCTGGCGGCAGTGACGGTGATGGAGCAGCGGCGACGCCGGGAACCTTATCTGAGGTAAAGTAAATGAAAAACTTTGTAAAAAAGCACACATAAGATGTCATAGGTAAGAAGATACGTACGTTTCGACCAAAAATTGTTTATTCCTATTTTATTTTTTTTTATTCTTATTTATTTTTGTATTTTTGTGCTTCTTTCCTTTCCTTTTTATCCCTCCCGCCCCCTTTTTTTTCCCTCTCCGTGGTTTTGTTCGACTTTTCTTTGTCCCTTGTGGCAACGTGCTTGCTTCTTTATCTCTTTCCAGTTCCCTGTGTTCCTTGTGACGAAGGGCTTAGACTGACGAAGGCCAAAACAATTTTTGGTCGAAACGTACGTATCTTCTTACCCATGAGATCGGTGGTTACCTACGGTAAAAGACCCAGAGAAAATAAGAGGCGTTGATATGGCACGGAGAGGCGTGGAAAGATTAACCAAATATAGTCTAAAAAAGACTTAAAAATCACTCTGATAATTCATTTCTATCACGTGTGTGAAAATTCACATATTTCGATATGAGACTTCGCTGTTGAGAGAAAGATATACCTCTCTAAATATATTTCTCTAAAACTTTTATTCCTCTTTTTTAAATTTCCTCTTATTATTCCTCTTTTTGAAACTCTACTGAAAGAAATGCAGTAGAGTTTCAATTCCAACAATATTCTATCTATTAGTAATTTTTACTTTCCGAACATGTACCATGTAAGGAAAGTATTGTAATCATGAAAAAATTCGCCTTCGAGATTTTGGTGTTTTTACACGTTTTGAGGGCTTCTGAATCCATTTATGCTATTTTTACGAGATGTATGTATGTATGTGTGTGTGTGTGTATGTGTGTTTGTGTGTATGTGAGTGAACACGATAGCTCCTGAACGCAGCATTCGATTGATCTCAAATTGGGTATATATGTTATAAACCACCGTTGCAAGACCGGTATTGATTTTGGTGTGTATATGACTTATAGTTTTTTTACAGGGCTACGACAAAGATTTCTTTTACATTATGGTCTATGGGGAGAATTTCTTGAAAGTGCGCTAGCGTTTAAACGGTAGATTAGATAGAGCTCAAATTGGGTATATATGTTATAAACCACCGTTGCAAGACCGGTATTGATTTTGGTGTGTATAGGACTTATAGTTTTTCTACAGGGCTACGACAAAGATTTCCTTTACATTATGGCCTATGGGGGGGAATTTCTTGAAAGTGCGCTAGCGTTTAAACGGTAGATTCGATTGCGCTCAAATTGGGTATACATTTTATAAACCACCGTTGCAAGACCGATATTGATTTTGGTGTGTATAGGACTTGGGCTACGACAAAGATTTTTGTTACATTATGGCCTATGGGGAGAATTTCTTGAAAGTGCGCTAGCGTTTAAACGATACATTCGATTGAGCTCAAATTCGGTATACATGTTATAAACCACCATCCTAAGACCGGTATTGATTTTGGTGTGTATAGGACTTATAGTTTTTCTACAGGGCTACGACAAAGATTTCTTTTACATTATGGCCTATGGGGGGAATTTCTTGAAAGTGCGCTAGCGTTTAAACGATACATTCGATTGAGCTCAAATTCGGTATACATGTTATAAACCACCATCCTAAGACCGGTATTGATTTTGGTGTGTATAGGACTTATAGTTCTCCTACAGGGCTACGACAAAACTTTCTTTTATGTTATGGCATAATGGCATATGGGGAGAAATTCTTGAAAGTGCGCAAGCGTTTAAACGGTGCATTCGATTGAGTTTCAATTTGGTATATGTTTGAATTATTCATCGATAAAAATTTATTTAAGTGCTTGGTAATGATCTTAATCGTAAGTGTTCGGAAAGTCGAGTGGAGTCACTCCAGATTTTTTTTTATTTAATTCTTGTTTTCACCATGCATTATGTACGCTCTTATTTCTCTGGAGTGGGAGGGTGGGCGGTATTGAAATATTCACTAGAAAAGGGGGCGCCAGTTCAAAAAAAGTTAGGAACCTATGATTTACAGTAACGAACCAGTTTGGTCGAAACGTACGTATCTTCTTACCTATCACATCTTATGTGTGTTTTTCATTTACTTTATCTTTTAACACCAGTAATTTGAGTGTTTTTTTTTTTACCTCAGGTGCCTGAGGCTGTGTTTCGCGGCGGTGCCCGACCCTTTCGTCTCCCCCGACGAGGTGCGGCACTTCATCCTGTACCTGGTGGGGGGCAGTGACTGCTGCGACAGGGCTGCCGTGGACCGGTTCGTCGATCAGCACTGGTCGGCCGCCTTCGGCCGACGCCCGTACGGTCCGAGAAGCTTGCTGCAGCTGAGCCGCTGTGCCGCGAGGGCTCGTCTGGTTGTCGTGGCGAAGGGCAAGTCTGCCGTGCTGCCCCAGCTGGTGAAGGACCTGCACATCCCCGAAAGTTTGAAGGACTTTCTGCTCGGTGATCCGGAACCGAGGACATGGTGAATTTGTAGGAAAGACTCTAATAAAAGTTGACTGAAAACCACAGTTCTGTTGCTTTTTTTATTTATTGGCTGCATTCGTAAACGACAAACTCGTTGCACGAGTTTTCGTAAGAAAACTGGAATGCGCGTGTTTAGTGCTATCAGTAGTTATCAGTTTCATTTGACTTTACGAACAACTTCAGTTTATTGAGTTTCGTCGCCTAGGAGACGTGTTTGTTTACAATTCGCGAATGCGTTAATTTTGCTGAGGAGAGTTTTTAGAACATACTCGATACAAAATCAAAGGGATTTTTAAAAGAAAGAGTGGCCATCATTGAAATGCACAAATCAAAATTTAGAAATTTCAACATAAACTTCATTTTTTCATAAGTATTTAGCAAGAGAATCTCAAATTTCGCTAATAATGGATTAAATCAACTACAATTCAACACTAAAACATGCATTTTTGAATGGACTAAAATGAAAAATACAAGAAAATGATTACCTTTGAAAAATTAAGTGCCTTCGTAGCATTTTCTAAAGTATGCATGAATTTCCTCCTCGAAAAAATAATATTTGCAGCTTTAGAAAACGTAAAGTACTTTTCACAACAACATACTTTTCCATAACAACGGGCGCCATTTGAAAACAACAGCAACGTGCAGCAAGTGCATCTTCTAAACAACTGGCGAAACCTTAGCAGAGATCGGTTTATTTCGTTTGAAACGAATCGCACCTAGTTTTGTATACGAACGCTCTAGTTTAAAAACTGTATGCACTCAGTTTCCTTTACGAACGCCTTAGATGTAAACTCATTGCATGAGTGTAACTCGTTCGGCTAGAACCCCTTTATACACAGGCCGACCGATCGGCCATATTGGGTCGAACTGGTGAAGCGGGGGGTTGTTTTGCTTGGCGCGTTATCGCGTTCTTGGCGTCGTTTTCGTTACGAGCTCGCAATCTTTTTTGTATATCAGTTTGCGCGCTCAGTTTTGTGTTTTACGCTTTTTTTTTTTTTTTAAACATATTTACCTTATCGGCTTGGGAAAACTTTAAGAAAGTTTATTTAATAGTTACACTTATATATATAATTTATATAAGAATTTTGGTCTGATTATTAAATTTCTATACATAAAATAAATTTGTATACCAGTTATTAAACTTTAATCAGCAACCTTTTTTTTTTTAATTATACAAGAATAAATTAATAGTACTGAATAATCATAAAAGTAATAAACATAAGGGGATATTCGAGATAATTTATAGTAATTTTTTTGTTTTTTTAAAGGTGTTTATAATTGGTGTTTCAATAAGATTTAACTTCTTAAACATTTAAAATAGTTGAAAATATGCAGTATTTACTACCAGAGAAAACTTTGTTGAATTATACAATTATTAATTTTTTTCAGTTGTAGTTGTTTTAAAATTTAATTTAATGAAAATTTAAAACTGAAAAGCTTTTTAGTGTTATTTTATAATGAATAACATTATTTATAACCGTAATTTATAGGTCAAATAATTCTTTTGCTAAAAAAACTCGTCCCAAATTTTGCATTATTGAACTTCCAGCTGTTGCAATATTTCAATCAACGAAGAAATTTGTTAATGTGTAGAGATTATTATTCTGCAATTTTTAAATACTTAGTACATAAAATTTGGTTTGCAGTTTTAATAGATAACAAAATCAAGAACCTATCATAATATTCAACTATTTTTAATTCATATATGTCCAGACTGTTTTCATTGCATTCTCTAATTTTTGCCGATGCCTGCAGGAATAGTCAAATTCTCGAAATGAAGAAAGACAACTTTTCTTAGAAATTAATGTGTAAAAAGTGAAAATGTTCTATCCTTATTTGACTTTGTAGAATTTGGATTTAAAGGCTAGGAAAATTGAATAACATTTGTTCAGACAGCAAAAATATATATTTTGTAGCTAATTTTATTTTCATTCATATGATCTTTAAAAATTTTGGCAATTCAGTTTACCTCCTCAATTTTTGTTTGCAGTAGGGGAGAATATGAAAAACCTTTACACTAGTTCCATAATAAACTGTGGAAAGATTTTAAAACTTGTGGTTCAAAATTGTATAGATAGAAAAATCACATTGGCATTTTATTTCTATTTTGGAATATCTGAAATTTGAAGCCAAGATCACACAATATTTAATTGAAAAACTTGTAATATGGAAAATAAATATATAATCTTTAATATTTATACTACAACAGTAGCCAAGATCAATGAACAAATAAACATCGTTTTTTAATTTATTCATCCACATAAAATGAAAAAAAGAAATCAAGGTGTGGGGGGAGGAAATAGACAAGAAAGAGGCTAATTGACAAATGCAATCAAAATCTTTATTTTAAAATACAAGATACAAAATACAAGTTGTACAACTTTTAAATGACTACCAAGATGACTTTAAGAAGCATCAATTTAATGCGCACATAATTCATCTTGCCACCTTTCCAACAAACGCATTGAGTACTCCTCATAAATCTAGAGTAGCTGTAGAAAAGAACAGGATCAGTAGTGAACCTGAAATACAGAAAACACACATGAACAAAAAGTTTAAAAGGAAATTAGATATAACTTACTTTGACTCACCTTTGATAATATGACTACGAATAAATAAGAAGCACATGGAAGTAGAAATATATACATACAGGGTGATTCGTTAACAAACTGACCACACTAGAAATTCTTCTGTACGCAGAGGGTTTTATCAGGATGTGTTTTATAGACAAAATAACATATAAAACTTGAATGTCATGAAAAAATTTCACAGGATGAAAAATCAGTAGTCCATTAATCATTCATGAAACCAATGAAATAAGGAATGCAATTCGAAAAATTCAAATGATGATTGTACCCATGAAGAAGACAGCACTGCAGGTATCTTAGGAATATGTATAATGATAACGATGGCAGATAAACAAGTCCTTGGGACATTTATGAAAGGATAAATTACATATTGATTATATTCAGACTGGGCGTTTCTTTGAATGCAGAAGAATATTGTTATAGACAAAAAACAGATCAACTTGAATGGTACAAAATAGTCTAAGACTTGTTAAATGAAATATTTTTAGAGTTAAAACTACTGTATGTATACAGTGAGCCGAGTCGATGAGACAGTGGCAAAAGGTATTATGAAGAGCAAACTACAAAAATAAATAGTATGTAAATCATTCATGGAAAGAACCATACAAAAGATGCAGTTGAAAATTTTCAAAAGTGTATGTGCTCTTGCAAGGAGCAGCTTCAAGGTCAAATCAGAAGAATCACATAAAGACTGGATGTTTTTCTTTATGCATAAGGCAGTTTCAGGATGACAGACAAGAAAGAGCAACTTGAATGTCATGAAATTGTCCAGAAGACTTTTAAAACATTTTTTTTAATTAAAAACCATAGTATGCACGCAGACAGCAGAGTCAATGACTCTGTGTATTATGAAGAGTGAGCAGTAATGTCCATGATTCATTCATGAAAAAAAAAATGATACAAGAGATGACGTTGAAAAATTTCAAAAAATAAATGTGCTCTTGCAGCAGGAAGATTCGAGGTCAAATCAGTAGAATCGCATAAAGACTGGATGCTTTTCTTTATGCATAAAGCAGTTTCAAGATGTTATAGACAAGAAAGAGTAACTTGAATGTCATAAAGTGGTCCAGAAGACTTAATTTTTTTTTTTTTTTTGGATTAAAAACCATAGTATGGATACAGACTACAGTGCCAGTGGCTTGTTATACCCAAGAGGGTGATTCAGAGACCAAGATGGGTATTCGAAGAGTGAACATCAATGTCCATGATTCATTCATGCAAAGAATGATACAAGAGATGCAGTTGAAAAATTTCAAAAGATGAATGTGCTCTTGCAGCGGGCAGCTTGGAGGTCAAATCAGAAGAATCACATAAAGACTGGGTGTTTTTCTTTATGCATAGGGCAGTTTCAAGGTGTTATAGACAGGAAAGAGTAACTTGAATGTCACGAAGTGGTGCAGAAGACTTAAATAATATTTTTTAAATTAAAAACCACAGTATAGATGCAGACTACAGTGCTGATGACTTGTTATCTTATGAAGAGTGATCATTAACGTCCATGATTCATTCAAGGAAAGAATGATACAAGAGATGCAGTTGAAAAATTTCAAAAGATGAATGTACTTTTGCAGCGGGCAGCTTGAGGATGTTATTGACAAGAAAGAGTAACTTGAATGTCACGAAGTGGTCCAGAAGAGTTTAAAAAAAATTTTTGGATTAAAAACCATAGTATGGATGCAGACTGGAGAGTCGATGACTTGATGTATTATGAAGAGTGAACATCTCCATTTCTTCTCCATTAATGTTGAATCGCCGCTTCTCCATTAATGACACTTGATGTCTGACGGCTATGTCTTGTTACAGACACACCAGCTTTTTTCCATAGAGCTGTGTTAGATGACCCCATATCTGACAGTTGCTGCCACTTTTAGACAAAGATTTTTTGCAAGAGCAATAACATTGCTCACAAGAGAAAACATGGCTTCTCCAGTTGTGGATGGGCCTGTTAACTCATGAGCAATAACTTGCTTCCATGGGGATTTCAAACCGCGAAGTAGCACTACCAGGTAGTGAGTTGCAGTGACTTCTCTCCCCAAGGTAGCCTCGCCCAAAAATGATCTTGATGATGTATCAAAATCTGGACCACTTGTGATCTCCATTTCATCAATGGACAGACAGAAAATCTTGTCAAGTGTACTCATGCACAACATTTTGGTCTGGAGAAGCGTAGCAATGTTGTGCAAAATTCCAAAGTCAAATTGAAGACTTTGTGTTCGGCGATTCAACGTACTGTATGCTGGTGCCGGATAACCTGTGCTCCGTAGGTACTCATAGCCATGTTTCCCTAAAGCAAAGCGAAGTTTTAAACCCTTCACTAAATTATCTTTAGACCACTTTGTAATAGCATTTCATTCTCGCCCAAGTATTTTATTTGCTCTTCAGTCAAAAAGCTTTTTACTTTGCTCTCTAATGCCAGAATTCGTGCATCTGTTCTTTTAATTTCTCCTCTAACTCTTTGACCTTTTTCTCAAAATTTCATTTTCATTTATCAGTGTTTGTTGATCCAATTCAGGAGCATTTTCATCAACCTAAAAAAAAAAAAAGAATTATAATAACATTTAAAATAATACACAATTAGGAGAATATCACTCAAAAAATTTTTATTTTGTAAAAATTAAATAAATTATTGGGTTATGTGTTGTACAAAAAGTATGCTAATTTTTGTAGGTTGCTTAAGGACAGGTCTTGGTACATCAGTATGATTGAAAACAAATAACATATTATCGCAAAAGATGGTACCGCAGTCAAATTCGTGAAAATTTTTCATTTCAATCCGCTTTCGTTTGAAAGCAGCATGAAACTTCCAGATAACTTAATACTACATTAAAAAATGTTATGAAACTACCATCAATAATTGAACTAATAAAACATTTTAAGGGATATATTAATGGAATTTTAAAATATAGTAGATTCTTGACTTACATGAGGGATCCATTCCAAGACCCAAGAAGAATAACTTTGAAAATAAACACTGATTTGTGAAGGCTCTGCTTTTCATAGAAAGAATTATGCAAAGGTTTCGTTTTTAAGACAAAATATTCTTTGAAGAACCATTAACAAACACATATTTCTGCAAAGCCTTGATATTCATATAAATTACTGATTCCCCTCAACCAACAAAGAAAGAAAAAGTTTATAAAAGAGAGTGTAAGAGAGGGGTATATAAGGAATGGTGGCAAAGAAGTAAAATTGTTCACAAGCGCTGTGAAAGCCTTTCAGTGCAAAAACCGCATAGTTATGGCACAAAGGAGGTATTTGGATGATGTTTTACGTGGCAGAATTATCGGACGACTGGAATGTGGACGTACCTAGCTGGAAGTATCCGAGGAACTTGGAATCGCCCAGAGTGTCATCTCCAGGCTTTGGCAACGATTCCAAGATGATGGTAATGTGAGTAGACGTTACAGCACAGATGGCCCCCGAGTTACAACATGACATTTAATGCTTCAAAATCCTTTAATGTCTGACAATTTTTTTTTAATTACTTTACAAGTATAGGTATTTAAAGTCATTTTATCTTGTCAGTTACTTTATGGATGTGGCTAGCAAATTCTACATGAATGATAAAAAAAAATTGCTCAAGAGAGGGTTATGCAGGTAGAAAGAAAGAAAAAAGATAGAGAAAAGGAAAAAAAATTGTAATTTTTGAAAATCATGATCATAGTGATATATCAGTACAAACAAAATATTTTCCATGTGTTACTAAATTACGGAGACAGTGTTATATTACATCACTTTTAGAAGGTTGTTAAGCAGGATGTCTACCAAATTTCTGAAAGTCAATTTCCGGACTTTTGGGAGGTCCCGGGAAAAAAATTCCTGACCAGTGCATTTTACTTTGGGAAATTGCACAATGACCCCTCCCTTTTCTTTATATTTGCATATTTGTAAAACTTCTTGAAATCAATTTTAACTGAAGTATACAGGATTAAGCTTTCATCAATTGAGAAACAGAAGTAGTCGCACTTTCTGATAGAATTAACTAACTGTTCTAGGAAATAGGGTCCTAAGCCGTAAGTTACCAAGTAAGCTAATTTGTCTTTTACCCTCCCGTCACGATTGATGAGCCCCCATTTTTCCCTCCTTATACAAACACATCGTTAGATGCTTTCGCGGTTCGAAAAATGTGTTACAGTTGCTTTTGGTTTCCAGTCTGACAATTAGAGAGAAAGCGTAAAAAAAAAGGACACAAAATAATTTTTGGTACTTTTTCATTTTGAAAATAGCATTTATCACTGAGTTAAATTATTTGCACATCTTCTCTCTCTATTCTAAAAAAGAGTAACTGCCACTGTCAAAAGTCATGCTATCTCTACCAAAACTGTGGGGATTTGTGTTTTGACAAAGGTGTCCACAGATTCGGAAAATTTCAGGGAAGTCGATAAGCTGACTTAAATTTCAAAATTTGAATTATTTTAGAAGATATTAATAAAAAACTGAAAAAATAAGCATAATGGTTGCCAGGTTTAGCAATTTGCTCCAGCATAAAATCATTCATGCCTTTGCAACAAAGGAATTCCAAATATGCACAGTACTGTGAAATTGACAAACATCAAGTAGAATTACACCAATTTTGTGCCAAATTAAAAAAAAAATAGGTGAAATAAATAAGTCAAAGTGTGTTACTTAATATTCACAATTTTCAAATAGTAAGTTCTCCCAGATAACAGGGTTTAAAATTACTGATTATTCCTTTATCTAATACAGAATAACTAATTTAAAAAGCACAATTTTGGCATCAGGTAGGACCACGGCTGTCTCCCCAAGCAAGGTGAATCTAAATATTGTGTGCGTTCCAAAATGCTAACACCCTGCATTTTCAAAATAAAAAATAATTCAAATGCAGATCAGATAATAGCAATGCCAGTTAGAACAGCCTGTGTATTTGACACCTGTAGAAATATTTAGCGGCATTAACTATGCCATTATACCAGTTTTCGTACAGCTGGGATATTTGACAGCCCAACGAGATGATACATTTCGCAATGCTAAATAAGTCAATCTGCAAAGCCTTATGTATATGAATGTATGGATCATTGTTTTCACGGCAACCTTACATGAACAATAATTATCGGTTATGAGCATGTGTAAATTGCCAAATAATGATAAATCACCATTGATAGCAAGATATTCTAGCTGTTCCACACATTTTATCAAAAAAACATATGAAGCACTGTTTTCTTAGAAAGAGTTATGAACTAAGCGTATACGTAAGTCGCCAAATTATGAAAAATCGCCTTGGATGGCAAATATGCAAGGTGTTTTATAGGTTTTACACAATTAAAAATAGTGTAACATTTAAATTTTTATGTTCTAAGGAACATGCAATAACTAAGCAATGTGTCTTTCAGTAGCATTTGATCAAATCTTAGGCTTTTGTCAGTGGAAATTATGCCTGTTTGACGAATAAGCCTTATTAGGGGTCGAACCCCTCATATGAAAAACAACCGTAGAGAATCTAGGGGCCTTGGCCCAAAGTCATTTAAATAAATTATGAGACAACAATAATTTTTTTTCAATTATGCACTGTCAAATAACACTAGTGTTATTAAATAGGAAAGGTATCCAGTTTTCCTTTAAACGAGCAATACAGACACAATTTTCTTTAAACATGTAAACTAATTTAAAAACATTGTTTTTAATACATAAATTAACAATTAGAGGAGGTAGATATTTGAAACACTAAAGTAAGCAAAAATAGAATTCAAGGAACGCCATGTAGAATAGAATTTTTATTTATTTCTCAGAAGAGCAAAGCCAATTCAATTATTGGGAAAAAGTATCAAATCATTTTGTGTGAAACTAGAAATGTATGTATATATATATACTTTTGAAGGTACAAAGCACAATATTTTATGCATCATTTCTAGTTTTGTTAAAATATCCCTAAAGAAACACTACCAATGTTGAATTTAACTTTTACTATAATTGAAATACGTCATTTTATAATGTCATTCGGTGAGTTTAATTATTAAGAAGAATAATTCAAGTGATAAGTTAAACCAATTTTATTACAAATTACAACTATCGCGTATTGATTTCATTTTGATGTAGATTATATGCCGCCAAAGTTTGGCGGGATACGATCAATCCATTTATCCCGTAATAATTGAAAGAAAAAGCTAACACATGCTTGTATTTTTTTAGTAGAAGGATAATATATCAATAACAATGTCGTATTTACTTAGAGTAACGAGTAGAGTAGAGAAAAACAATTTTTCAAAATCAAAACAAATGTCGGTTGGCGACAGTTTGATCACGAATGTTTACGTTCTTATAAAAGACAAAATCTAAATAATCTTTACTAATAGACCATGTATATTGTTGTATTATTGTTTTAATGTATGTACTAATTTAGTTTTATGATATCGGTAGTCAAATTAACGTAAATATTACATGCTTTTAAAAGGTAATAATTACGGCAACCCTAACAGTAACAACACGAGAAAAAATAGCGTATAACATATATGAATATAATAATTTAAAGGAAAATAAATAGTTAGATCACAGATTTATACACATAACTGCAAAACTAAAACTACATTTTAAAATAATTTCAGACTTACTTCACATAATCTTGAATTCGCAGTTGGATTCCAACTGTCCCTTCTGCAATTTATAATCCATTTTTTTCTTCTGTCGGGGATTTGCAGGAGATCTAAAAAGACGATAACCCTTTTCCGTACTGTTTGAACAGTTTATTGCACAACATCCAACCATTTTTATTGATCTTGAACAACCACAAAATATAAATTTTATGACATAGGTGTACGATCCAATATGGCGGCCTGACACAACTTTCGAACCAAAATTCCGGGCAAGTCAGCTCCCCCCTATAGTAGCCTTAGTTCGGCGTTTACGAATGCAGCCAGTGACTGCTGCGACAGGGCTGCCGTGGAACGGTTCGTCGACCAGCACTGGTCGGCCGACGCCCGCACGGCCCGAGAAGCTTGCTGCAGCTGAACCGCTGTACCGCGAGGGCTCGTCTGGTTGTCGTGGCGAAGGGCAAGTCTGCCGTGCTGCCCCAGCTGGTGAAGGACCTGCACATCCCCGAAAGTTTGAAGGCCTTTTTGCTCGGTGATCCGGAACCGAGGACATGCTGAATTTGTAGGAAAGACTCGAATAAAAGTGGACTGATGTCCTATAGAATTATTTTTAAGTTGTTGTTCTCAAAAACAAACAGAACACATATACTCAACGGCCATTAAGTTGTGACTAGTAGAAAGCTAAAAAAATCTGGAGTGACTCCACTCGACATTCCGAAGACTTACGATTAAGATCATGTCCAAGCATTTAAATAAATTTTAATCGATGAATCATTCAAACATACATACCCAATGGGAGCTCCATCGAATGCACCATTTAAACGCTAGCACACTTTCAAGACTTTCTCCCCATAGGCTATTAGTAAAGGAAATCTGGGTCGTAGCCCTGTAGAAAAACTATAAGTCCTATATATACCCAAATCAATACCGGTCTTGCGACGGTGGTTTATAACATGTATGCCCAATTTGAGCTCCATCGAATGATCCGTTTAGGAGCTATCGTGTTCACACACACACACACACACATACATACATACATCTCGTAAAAACAACATAAATGAATTCAGAAGACCTCAAAACGTGTCAATACACCAAAATCTCGAGGTCGAATTTTTTCATGATGACAATACTTTCCTTACATGGTACATGAGTAGTAAGGAAACGAGAGTTCACCTCATGAGGTACCATGTTAAAAGTGAGGTACGCATGAGGTACCTGTGTTGAGCGGGGAAGGGGGGCGTGGTCGGAACGGATGTTGAGAGAGGAAGTTGACCGGATGTTGGAAGGGTTGATAAGAATTTTTTTCCTTTTTTCAAATAAGGGGACTTGTAATTTTTTCAGACATTAACAAATTTTTCAAATAAGGGGACTTGTAATTTTTTCAGATTTTGACATATTTTTAAAATAAGGGGACTTGGGAAAATTTTCAGATTGTGATATATTCTCTAATGAAAAATAAGGGACTTTAACATTTAGTATCAAAATAAGGGACTTTGTTATATTTTTAAACGAATTGTACTTTATGAATTAAACCTGAAATAAAAAATATTATTATTATAAAAATGAGGACCACCAGCCACCCGGTAGAACGTCTACCGCCTCATTTCAAATAAAAATTTTTACTGTGCTTTTCCGCATCACGCTAGCCCACCATACAGGTGGGCAGGGCGTAGCACAAAAGATGAGTTGTTGTTTTTGTTTCTTTTAAAATATTAAACTATGTGGAGCAAAGAAACGTACAACATCCCCAGAAAGCCCCATTACTGCAACATCCCCAGAAGGCCTACGAACTATAATTTTAAGTTAAATAAGTAATTTTACAACAAATTTTTTTAACCAAGAATTTTAATTTTAAGTTAATAATTAATTTTACAACAAATATTTTTTTAATCAAGAGTTAATTTATTTTTTATTATTTTTATTTTTTTAAACCAAGTTTTAATTTTAAGTTAAATAATTTTAGAACAAATATTTTTTAAATCAAAAGTTAATTTATTTTTATTTTTTAACCAAGTTTTAATTTTAAGTTAATAATTAATTTTACAACAAATATTTTTTTAATCAAATGTTATAAAATTTATCAAGAAAAAAAAATTTAATCAAGAGTTTTAATTTTTAGCTAATTTTTTCTATAGTCTATATTTAATAAGTAACTTTACTAGAATATTAAAGTAAGGTTTAGGGTACCAATACATTTTCTGCAAATTTCTTCTACTGTTAGGCAAGTGAGAAAATTATACCATAGGAAGATTTTACAAATAATGATTTGGATATAGTCTTATTTTCTATTGCGAGAAAACCACTTTAACGATATAGCCCCAAAAACTCAAGTTTTTGTATACAAAATGAATGAATACTCAAAGTATTTATCTAAACATTTTTTCTTTAGAGATTACCAACACATTCTTGATAGATTTTAGGCAGTGATTATACTAGTTTATATAATTTTCTATAGATCAATTAGAGGGAAAAAAATTAATTTTTTTACTGTATATCCCAAGTAGAGTAACTTGATTTATAGAATTTCAATACGATACGAGTTAGATTGTTTATGTGCAGTACTAATTTCAGTTTTACTATGAAAGCATCGTTTTATACATGCATCAATATTTTTAGAGGTCTTTTATTTATACACTTAGCATATTTTATAGAAAGGTGAGCATAACTAGCACAAACTTTTAGACTAGATAGTACTATTGTTAGAAAGTTGAACTATTGGAAATAAAAATTGAAGATCCGTTTTAGATTGTTACTATTGTTAGAAAGTTGAACTATTGGAAATAAAAATTGAAGATCCGTTTTATCCGTTTATACCGCATGTACATAAATATCTTTCAACTACTTAGATAGTTTTAATCGCAAAGAATTATCATTACTTGAACTAAAAAAATACAAGATTGTTACTTACGTGAAAGGACATCGTGCTAAATCTTCTAGCCTCTCGACAAAGTACTTGCATCACCAGGCTAACAGATCAGGAAAATAGAGTAATGACTTAAAATACATTAACCCTACTCCCCCCTCTCAGCTACCTATATTTCATGGCATCATCTTGATTAATTTAAAATATTTTTGCTGAAAATAGACATAACATTTGGAAACTAAATACTAATAAAATAGCAATTCCTCATACATTTAACGCTTTAAGAGTAATTTTTTCTAATAACAATTTATCAGATTCACAATACTATTTTATGTAGGATGAAATTAGTTAGCTAGCGAAAATTTAATCTTAGTTAGAATTTACTGAAATACAGATACCATACAGACTTTATTTTCTATTAGGAGAAATCCCTAAAACCCCAGTTTTTGTATACAAACTGCTTAAAGTACTTCTACCGATAAAGCTATTAATATTAATTACCAACTTAAAATTTTGCAAAACACTAAAATACAGGAAAACATGTAAAAATCTTTTAACAGTAACCGAAAAAATCATACTTAAAATTACACCTTAAAAGTGGAAAATATAATTACCAAACTATAAGAACCACATAATTATTTTCAATTAAAGCAGTTTGAAAAATGTAAGTAAGAGCTAATTGCGATAATCATCCTATATGTAACGAAAATAATACCTAGATAATGTTAAACTTACAGTAGACTTGTACACGCGAGAGGTGAAAATAATAAAAATACTTAAGTAATTCACAAATATATCCACAGCATAAAAACAACCACGTGCATGCGATATTGCAAACTCATTCAACACATTACTGATAAGAAAGTGCCTTGAGGCCCTACAGAGTCGGTACATTATCGCTAGGCTAGTTTGCCGATAGGATAAACCAGGGAGGCTGTTAGGGGAATACAGAATTGGGGACACGTGTTTCATTCTACGTTCAAAAATGGGGACTTTCTTAACCCATCCTTTTAGTAAACATCGGCATTATATCCTAAGATAAAATATCAAAGTTAAGCTACAACGATTAATATATTTTACATAGTTTAAGAAAATAATGAATCATTAAATTAATTTCTATGAAACAATTAGCAAAGACCATTATACTAAAGTATTAAAGCAAATTATTTTTGCTCAGTTTTGATAAATAACAGTAATAAACTATAGGCATTGCAGATGAATGAGTATTCACGTATAAAATAGGTATTTAGTACTGAAAAACAGGATCTAATTTTGACAAATGCATTGGAATTTTGTATAGGATATCTATTGAACACGTATTAAACACATTATGATTATTTTAATATAAAAAACGGGGTTAAGATTCTTTACTTGCGATGAAAGGCATTCAATTTTTTTTCTATACTTAAATTTTACATAAACATCCTTTTAATAAATTCATAAACTAAAATTATTGTTTAAAACAATTTTTACAATAATAAACTAAAATTTTTATTTAATAAAGTCATAAACTAAAATTATTAATGAAAACTTGCTAATAAATTAAACATATCAAAATTTTTACACTCAGTTTTTTTTTTATATACTTAAATTTTACATAGACATCCTTTTAATAAATTCATAAACTAAAATTTTTTATTTAATAAAGTCATAAACTGAAATTATTAATGAAAACCTGTTAATAAATTAAACTTATTACTCTAAAAGATAGCTAATCACAACATACATCAGAAAAAATATAAGCAATTATAATACCTGAAAAATATCCGACAACTCTTGTTACATGCGGACAAAACATCTGTTTGCTCGGCTAAAGAATTCTTAGGTATCCGTTGCAGGAGAACTTACCTACACCCAACCTACAAACTCTACAAATTTAACGGCAACTAAAAAATTCTATTATCAGGTATCACAGATCAGATGAGATAAGGAAGTGACATGCGCAGAAGACACCTGATAGTGACGTGTGTAAAACTGTGTTGATTCAATATCCGGTAGGTTTGTTGGCAGGATGTGCTATTTACATTTAGTGGCAACTCTCTCTAACAGGCTAAGACAAGTTAGATGATGCAATATCTACAGGGTTGAGAAAGTTTTAAGGTAGAGGGCGCTTGGGTAATCGCGTGATTTTTTAAAGAACCAGTATGAAGACATTTTAGTTAGATAAAGTGGCCAGGTGTGTGTTGCGAGACTCCCTTTAACCCTCCAAGCGGCTGAGACGTAAAATCCCGTCATCTGTAAGAGTTGTTCAAAGCGGCTGAGACATAATTTTCTTCTCCCTTTTTCTGCTTCGAAAGCGGCTGTGACATAAAATCCCGTTACTGCTTACCCCCACTCGCCAAAACACCTGTGACACTTAGATTAATGGATTGCAAAGGAGGGGCGAGCGCACAATGGCTAAGACACACCTCCGATACTTTAATTGTAGCTTTCAACACCCCACAAAATTATTTACAGATGTGGTGACCATACCTTTTCTAACTAAAGAAGAGAGAGGCCGAATGCTTTCGGTATTTTTTCAGATAAGTAATCTTTTGAACCAGAGTCCCTTCTAAGGATGGTTGGGCACGGGAAATAAGTTTGAATATTTCGTATATTTCAAAGACCTCTAGGATACTTTTTCATTTATAATAACTTTAAATGTTTAATTAAAATAACAAATTTTGAGTAAATATTTTACTTCTTTCAAATGTTACTTGAAAAGGAAAAGGTGTTGCCTCGAATACAACAAAACATTTGGCATATAAAAAAATATTTTATTAGAAGAGACCGATTTAACTTATATGGGGTCTTGGGCACGCATGCTTACGGATGAAGAGGGGGTTTAAAGAAATGTAGTGCATATTATTATTTAAATTAATACAAATTTACATGTCATAAACCACTCCTGTATAAATATTAACTCTGTAATTATCCTATTATATAGTTACGCTGATACGTGACTCACTCGCTAACAAATCCGGTCCGGCCCCTTCCAAACAAAACTTTTACCGTCATTAATCCAAACAGACACAAATTAAAAAGTTACTGTGCAAAAATTTAATGAAATTCACACAGTTCGTGCGATCGGCTTGAAAATTTTCATAATTATGTAAAAAAAA
>JAWZYV010017523.1:0-34219 GCA_038373885.1 Cheiracanthium punctorium
TGATAGATTGCTTTGCAATGGCTACCAATTAATTCTAAAACAGACGCTTTGCCATTGATGATGATTTTTCGGAAATTTCAACCATTTTATTTTTGTTCAGTTTAGTTAACGTATTTCTTTTATGACATTTTGGAAATTCCTTCTGTTGAAAATTATCTATCATTGGATCCAATGGAGTTTGTCTATGTGGGTGCTAAATTAAGCAAGCAACCATCAAAAAAATGTTATGGCTTGATGCCTAAAAAATTGTAAGAAAACATTACGGAAGTTTTTTAACAAAAAAAAAAAAAATTTAGAAATTGGATTTCTTTTAGAAAAAATGACAATTTATAAAAGCATCTCTGATCCAATTATTGCTTCTGTGTGTCACATTATAAACTTGAAATAAAATCATGCCTGAGGACGGGAAGGGATCATGAATATTATAAAAATAGTAATTTATCGCTTATATTTAGAATACAAAATTATATCCATCTAAATACCTTTTTGAACTGCAAGGAACCACAGAAAATTTCCTGTGCCCCTGCCCCTGTGAAATAATCTACATGCAAGTTTAATTCTTATAATACCCCCAAAAAATTTTGTAAGGTCAGCACTTCTGAATGGAGCAAAAAGCTATTAAAAATTGGCCTGACATCCAATAAATGTCGGGTTAAAATTTGGAACAAGTAAAAAGAATAAAATTGTGTTGGGGTGACAGATTCTGCAGGACAACCTGAGTTAATGCAAAAATAATAATACATTCTTCTGCGATTTAATGAATAAATGCTATGAATAATTTTTTGTTTATTTTTAGTTTTATGATTGGACATACACTATAAATGATGCCTTAAGCTTAAAATTTCTACCCATTTTCATTTCTTAATAACATCAAGAGTCAATCACTTTCACCTTACAGCAGTCATCTAAAATTAATGTGTCTTAAAAATTTTTTTTTTCATTGCTGTGCATGTAAATAAATATTATACATAGAACGAAGATCAAGCAATTAAAACTATACCAACTGCATGCATTATTGTAATAGCTGAAGTGCTAAAGATTGCTGTTAAGTACTGGCTTCTAGATGAAAGTGATTTAGGAGCTACTGGCCACTATACGAAAAATATTGAATCTGCAGTATTGCATATGAGCGCGAGTAGTTTAGACATAACAATATAAACAATCTAAAAATGCAGTTCATCAAAAGGAATGGTACAAGTCAATTTAACAAAACTAAAAGCTTACTTTATTTGCAGATGGAGAATTTGATGCAGCTAAAAATAAACCAGAAAAAGAATAAAGTGAATGGTTTGTCATAAAAATACTGTTTAACAATCAATACACATACAATAGATAAATATAATAAAATAACTTACCGTTTGACGAAGTGCTCGCGTGATATTCTAGCATCACTATCGAATGGATTCCTTAAGGGCTGGGAGGTTGCACCCATCGTCAGCAATCGGCATCAATTTCTTCACACATGATCTTTTCTGGAGGTCCACCACCAGTTTTGAATAATTCCAGCCTGGAAGCTGCTCTGTTTTTGTTTGCTTTTTTTTAAAGATTTTTGTAGCAGTTTCGCAACTGCTCGGCAGTCCGCCTATTCACATTTGCTTGGCTGTTGAACAAATGTCTCGATTTCTCTCCAGGCATCTTGCTTTTGTTTATTGTTCACCGCGTTCGTAACTTTATTTTCTATAATAGATATGTATTTTTCAGCACAATAGCATAAGAGTTTGAATTTCAGTTTCTGTGTAGTTGATTTTCGGCTTGAGCATTTTGTTTTTTGAGATAATCTTACAAACGAAGTTCCCCTAGCTTACACGATGTTAGAAGGTAAACAAGCTTTGTTTTTTTCTCAGTGTTGCCAATCCATAGTTTAGTTATAATTCTGACCAATCACAGATTTGCTTTCATAGATGGGTGCATTAGTTTGAGTCAACTCCAGGGTCAGGTAACCCTGGATGGAAATAAGTTGGTGAATACAGTTTCCAAGTTGTCCCCGGGTCAAACCAGCAATGCGGGTTTTCCAACTCTCGGGTCAAGGCAAGGTTACTCTCAGTTTGGTGAATACGGCCCTTAATAAATAATCAATATCCCTACCGTATAATCCACCTCAACAACATCTTTCAGGCTGTCACTGCTCGTATCCATCTTAAATAATTTACCACTAAAGGCCACCATCTTAAATTTACCTTCCCCTAATGAAACAATCACACAAACTCTGCTCATTAACCTAGTCCAGCAATTTCTTTGGGAATCATATTCTTTGGGGACATGAAAGCCCACAGTCCCCTGTGGGGCAGTAAAGACACCAACAATAGAGGACAGCAAATTTAACAAATGCTAACAGACTTCTCACTCTGTGTTAAGAATAATGGTGACAGTACTTACTTCCATCTTCCAACAAAATCGTTTCATGCCATAGACCTTGCCATCTGTTCTCCTCCAATCCTCCCGCTGTATAATTTCCCTGTTTTTGGAGATTTATATAATAGTGACCACTTTCCGATCACTCTTTCAGCTTTGTATTAGAATCTCAACCTAACTTAAAAAATACCAGGTACATTCATGACAAGGCTGATTGGCAGACTTTCACTTCACTGTCGTTAATATCACCATATATCATAGAAGGCACTATTGATGATGTCGTTGACAAAGTCACTTCCACCATCATTAAGCCAGCAAATCATAGTATCCCATAATACGACACCAGCTGTGGCAGAAACAAAAAACCGTGGTTTAATGAGGCATGCACCCTAGCAAAAAAGCAGCAGCAGAAATCCTGGGATACCTTCTGCCAGTATCCCACAGCTGAAAATCTTATGGTTTTTATAAAAGCAAAAGCAATCGCCCGCAGGGTGATGCGGCAATCTATGAAAAATGTCTCCAGCATTAATACCTCAATTTCTAGTAAGGTACTATGGACCTAAACAAAACAAGCCATGGGAATATACAATAACCATACCATACCCTGCCTTTCCATCAATAATAAAATCATTTCTGATACTACAGACATTCCAAATAGCATCGGCGAAACATTCGCTCAATCTTCCTGTAGTACCTCTTACTCAAATACTTTTTATACCCATAAACTGCAATCTGAAAGGCAAAAACTAAATTTTAAAACCTCCTCGCAGTTCTCTTACAATAGTATCTTTACTAACCATGAACTCACCAATCAGCTCGGAGGATTATCGAACACTTCTCACGGCCCTGATACCCTCAGGGGAAAAACCTACTTTAGGTTTTTACGGGTGTCGCAATCCCGGGGCCCCAGCGATCTTTCGCTTTTCTTTGTCCTACCCTCCTCTTCTCTTAGCTATCTCCTTCCTTTTCCCCCTCAGTGTAGTTTCCTCTGTGGAGATGAGGGCCCCCCTTTAGAAGCTGCGGTCGCCCTGTGCTGTCAGCTTCTATTGGCGGAAAACTACCCACGTGTTGGCCGTGCGTGGAGACCTGTGTCCCCGGAAATGGGGATCCTGGTAATTGAGGGGTGTTCCCGTAAAGGAAATCATCATTACGGAATTTCCACAGACACGGGAGAAACCTCAACACATTGCTTTGGCCTCGGCTTCGGGTAAACGGGAGGTGCACAGCGTTCCCCTGTATATCAATCGGCTGGTGGTACTGATTTCGATCAACTGCTAGGGATCAAGCAATCGGACATCTACTGCGCACGTCGTTAAGGGTGGACGCTGCCTAAGGGATGTACTGAGCGCGTATAGACCCGATTAGCACTGGTGTGCAATTGCACACCCCCTCGTTGGGCTCCGTGGTGGGTGGTGCGGTCGGGTCCGAATTTCAATTCCCCCTCAGGGGGAAGACCTTCTTTAGGTTTTCACGGGTGTCGCAATCCCGGGGCCCCAGCAATCCTTCGCTTCTCTTTCCTCTACCCTCCCCTCTCCTTAACTTTATCCTTCACTTTCCCCCTCGGCGTAGTTTCCTCCTTGGAGGTGAGGGCCCCCCTTTAGAAGCTGCGGTCGCTCTGTGCCGTCAGCTTCTATTGGCGGTTAAACTGCCCACGTGTTTGCCGTGCGTGGAGACCCGTGTCCCCGGAAATGGGGATCCTGGTAATTGAGGGAAACTTTCTCCAACACATTGCTTTGGCCTCGGCTTCGGGTAAACGGGAGGTACACAGCGTTCCCCTGTGTATCAATCGGCTGGTGGTACTGATTTCGATCAACTGCTAGGGATCAAGCAATCGGACATCTACTGGGCACGTCGTTAAGGGTGGATGCTGCCTAAGGGATGTACTGTGAGCGTATAGACCCGACTAGCACTGGTGTGCAATTGCACATCCCCTCGTTGGGCTCCGTGGTGGGTGGTGCGGTCGGGTCCGAATCTCAATTTTCCCAACATGGATATGAAAAATTCTTCGTCAATCGTCAACGTTCCGCTGTCAACCGCTAATGAACACACCGATACACAATTTGCACACATGAATGCCCGATTCTTCATTATCCACTCTGCTGAAGGTAACCTTAATGAAACATCGCCATTTTTAATTCACAAATGTATCACTGACAATGTAGGAGAAGTAAAAAAAGTAAAAAAATTAAGATCTGGAGACCTATTAGTAGAAGTATCCAACAACAGACAAGCTTGCAAAATAATGAAAATAAAAAACCTTGGCCTAAAAACTGTTACAGTGACACCTCATACCTCCCTAAACATCTCCCGAGGAGTCGTATCAGAACCCGACCTTTTGCACTGCTCTGAAGCTGAAATACTTGAAAACCTAAGAGATGAAAAAGTATGCGCTGTGCGTCGAATCACTATTCGGCGCAATAATCAAATAATCAATACTAAACATATTATCCTAACTTTTCAATCTCCCACTATTCCATCTCATATTAAAGCCGCCTACCTATTATGTCCTGTCAGACCATATATACCAAATCCCATCCGTTGCTTCCAGTGCCAAAAGTTCGGCCATACTAAAACCTCCTGTCGTGGGTCACCTGCCTGTGCGCGTTGTGGTGCTTCTGACCACGACAGTGAGACCTGCTCTGCAGCTCCAAAGTGTGTAAATTGTAAAGAAGAACATTCTTCATACTCCAGATCTTGCCCGAAATGGGCGTTTGAAAAAGAAATCCAGTCCCTACGTGCCTCTCAAAGAATCTCATATCCCGAAGCCCATAAGTTAATAGAAAGCCGGAAACCAAAACCTGGTTTATCTTATGCAGCTGCAACAAAATCAACCAAAACAATAGCAACTCAAACTGAATTACCAAAATCTGTACCTGTCTCATTTCCTTCTGCAACAGCACAAACATCTAAACAATCGACTTCCAATCAAACTAAATCCTCCACGTCTTTACCAAAAAATATATTGAAGAAAAACTCTCAAAATGTTAACTCCACCCGACCACAAATAAAAAAGTCTTCTGTCTACCGAACAAAGTACAACAAACCCAAAATCAAACATGTCCCACCACAACTCCCTATAGATGACACTATCCTACACTTGGACCCATCTGACTCAGCAGGGCTCCGTACTAAGTGTCACCCTCTTCTCAATAAAAATTAATAACATCCTGAACCAACTGCCTTCGACTGTCTACGGCAGTCTATATGTAGATGACCTGCACATCTCCTGTCAGGGAAAGGACATGCGCCTGATAGAACGCCAGCTCCAGAATGCCATCAACCGCATCATAAAGTGGTGTGACAGAAACGGTTTTAAGATATCAGCAGAGAAAACAATCTGTACCCATTTTTGCCGGAAGCGTGGGATACACCCGGATTCGGAACTTTATCTGGGCCATACTAATATTGCTGTAAAAGATTCCGTTAAATTTTTAGGTTTACATTTTGACAAGAAACTTACATTCGCTAAACATATCTCAGACATCCGCAATAAATGCGAGAAAAAACTTAACATTTTAAAGGTTCTAACCAATACCTCTTGGGGGGCAGACCGTGATGCTCTCTTGCGCATCTACCGTGCTGTCATCCGTTCTAAAATGGACTATGCAAGCTGCATCTATGGATCAGCTTCTAAATCAATGCTAAAAAAACTTGACACTGTGCATCATACTGCACTACGCATATGTTCCGGTGCTTTTAGGACATCGCCTGTCCATAGCCTTTACATCACCTGTCATGAACCATCTCTCACTCTCATACGTGAGAAATTATCATTAAATACCTATTTTCGCATCCTTTCCCTTCCTCTACATCCCTTAAAGCATTCTCTTATAGACACCCAACTGGACCACTTTTATACAAATCGCCCTTCCTGCACTCCCCCCTTCGGACTTCGGATCCGTAGGAGTGTAGTCGGTACCCAATTGGAGGATGTTAATGTGTCTACTTGTTCATTTCATGAAGTCCCACCATGGACGAAATTGCAGATTTCCTACCTACAACCATTCGAAGGCTTCACAAAACCAAACACTGATCCCATAATATATCAACAGTTATTTCTACACCGTAAAAGCAAATATCGAAACTTTGAAGAACTATATACTGACGGCTCAAAATCTCATAATCATGTAGGCTTTGCTTATGTACATCGTAATCATTCTTGCAACTACACCCTACCTTCATTTTGCTCCGTATTTACAGCCGAATTAATAGCTATTTATGAAAGTCTTCTTTACATCTCTAGAGCAACTACCAAACAATTCATCATCTACTGTGACTCATTAAGCGTTTTGGAAAATCTGGGATCTGGCTCCCTAACCCATAGCTATATTCTGAAAGTCCTACACATGCACAAATGCCTCATGAACCGTGGATACAACATCCTCTACTGCTGGGTACCTAGCCATATTGGGATTCTCGGCAACGAAAGGGCTGATTCTTTGGCCAGGCATTCTACTGTCCCATATAATCTCCACCCACCCTATTGTGATATAAAATCTGGAATCTCTTCCTTAATAAAAGGCACCTGGATCCACATATGGGACTGTGAAACCCAAAACAAACTTCGTTCTATCCGGCCAGCCCTTACCCACTGGTCCACTCATCCATACCGCAAGCACGATGTCCTTCTGACTCGTCTTCGCATTGGACATACGCGAATTACACATGGGCACTTACTTCTGGTTGAACCTGCTCCGGAGTGTCCTCACTGTCATACTCAACTCACCATTCGTCATCTCTTAACGTCGTGCACTGCTTTTAATAGTTTTTACCAAATACTTTTTAACTGTTCTCATCCTAAACTTGACGATATTTTGGGTGAAACCCCACATCGAAATCTATTCGCTTTTCTTAGACGTATCAATATTTTTTATTCAGTGTAAAGTGTTCACTTCTGTCTGACTGGTATCTGGATGGGGGCCCCATCCAGATTTCCTCACCTTTTTATCTACTTTTAACCCTTTTAAATTCTACATTTCACCTTTTAGTCTTTTACATTTTAGTACACTTTAGTACTTTTTTGAATTTTAGCTTTTACTAGGTTTTGTGTACCTTTTACCTAAATACATCATGACACGATTTTAACTCCTTGTCTGGCGCAGTATGTCCTTTCTGGACCTTGTGCCATTAAAAACCAACCAACCAACCAACCCTTCTGACTCAGAAATGTCAGATCTTCCCATGGATGATGACAACATTCCTTGCACCCCTCTCAAGCCTACGGGGATTAAGAGCAAGAGAAGCATCATCCCAAATACCGTAAAAACCGGGAGAAGGGCCGCACCCTCGTAAGGGCCGCATTAGAAAAAAAGTAAATAAATGTAAAAATATACTCACAGAAGGGCCGCACCGGCGTATGAGCCGCACCATCGTAATTCATAAAAAATGAATGTAAACAAAAACATAAAAATAAAGGAAGGAATTATATTTATATAGATTAAAGTGAAAAAAAATATATATACTCACAAAATTATACATCAAAACCATCAAACTCTGAATGGTCGGAATCTGAATGAAATAACTGTAACAGGTGTTTATTAAGTTCTAGTCCATGGTCATCGTCGCCATCACTGTCGATAACATTATCCTCCATAATGTCTGATTCATCGGCAGATTCTGGTAGTATCCCGGCTTTTCTAAACCCGGAAACAATAGTTTCTTTTTTTACCGAGTTCCATGCGGTTTCCACCCACTTTGAAACTTCACTGTAGGACGCACGCTTCATGTGTCCACTTTTTTTATACGAGTGGAGACCTTTTGTCATCCAGGTCTCCCAGTTTCTCCGCATTTCAGCTTTAAATGCATGATTAATGGTTAGACCAAGCAGCTGAAGCTTTTAGGTCAAACTGCCTGGTATGACCGCTAGTGTGGCCGACACCTTTTTACATGCATCCTTGACAGAATCAAGAAGATGCGCTCGCATTGAGTCCAAAATGAGCAGACCATGCGGTTTGAAAAACGCACCACGTCTTCTTCTCCACACCTCTTGGATCCACTCCATCATAATGTTTTCACTCATCCATCCCTTTTCGTTGACTCGAATAACGATGTTATTGGAAAAATCCTCTTTGGGCATGGTTTTGCGCTTAAATATCAGCAGCGGCTTTAACTTCTCACCACTAGCTGTGCATGCTAGCACACACGTAAACGATGTTCTTTCATGCCGGTTGTGCAAATGCTGACCGTTTTGTCCCCTTTCATGTGAACAGTTCTGTTCGGAGGACAATC
Source organism: Cheiracanthium punctorium (assembly GCA_038373885.1). Taxonomy (NCBI): domain Eukaryota; kingdom Metazoa; phylum Arthropoda; class Arachnida; order Araneae; family Cheiracanthiidae; genus Cheiracanthium; species Cheiracanthium punctorium. The sequence goes on from JAWZYV010017523.1 coordinate 8,581, forward strand.
GAAGCTCAGTGGGACTTCGTCCATGTTAATTATTTGACTAAGTTCGTATTGCCTTTCCGCGATCTTCTCACTGACGTATTTCAAAAACGCAGCTGCTTTATCCTCCCAATCTGCTGGCAGGCTCTGGCCAACCGTTGTTCTATTCCTGACAGAAAGCCCGTACCGCCCTAGGAATTGGCAGCACCATGACTGGCTTCCAGCAAAATTTTCAATCTTTAGTTGTGCGGCAATCACTTTCGCCTTTAGGCGAATTTTCACCGTCGAAATTGGAATTCCCGCATCACGTTGGGATTTCACCCAAACGGAAAGATTTTCTTCCAACTTTGGATACCGAACAATTCCACTTCTGTTGGCGCTTTTACTTTTAGGAATGCAGATCAGTTTCTCCTTATCTTTTATCCAACGGTGGACACATTTTTCATCTATGTCGTATTCCAGTACTGCAGCACGATTGCCGATTTCTAGGGCTCTTTCTAGCACTGTCAACTTGAAGCCAGCAGTATAGCTTCTTAATTGTTTGGGTGCCATAGCTTTCAAATAAACTACTGACAAATAACAATTAAATTTAACTCGCAAAAGGAAGACTCGAAAAAATGATTATGACTATAGCGCGATCGCATGCAAAGAATAAGATCAAGAATGAGCACAGAACATAGAATCTTAATCACGTGGAAAAATCGGTTGTAACCGGAAGGAGTAGAAACTAAGCAGCGCAACTATTACAGCTCATTCCGGTCAGTTGATTCAGATCGACTTCCCGCGCGTCCTCCCTTCACGGACCTTTCCGTGCCTGTTCCTCATTGGATACTCCAGAGAAAACAGTGTTGGGAATAGTTCTTCTTATAGTGGTATGGACACGATGCTCGTCATTCCTGCGCGCGCATCATGTTTATTATTAAAAAATACACAATACTACAAGAGTCTATTGCTGTAATATCCTTAATTAATCATGCAGTTCATATAAAAACCTGTGTGTTTAAAAATGAAACGCTTCTCAGCCAATCAAATGTGTCATGTTGTTGTTTCTAGCCGCATGTACCTTTCTGGGTCTTCCAACTTAAACGCCCGATAATGCATCAATATAGGAGTGAGTTAAAAATAGAAGAACAGGTTTCAAAGTTGGGAGGGAAAAAAAAATATATATATGTCAGACGGGCCGCACCCTCAAAAATTTTAACTTTTTTTTCGTATCAGCCACGGCCCTTCTCCCGGTTTTTACGGTACATGATTATGGCTCTGCTGCTATCCTGGAACTGCCACGGTTTCCTAAATAAAAACGATGACCTCAAAACATTAATTTACGATCACAATCCCGCTTGTATTGCCCTGCAGGAAACTTTCCTTAAAACTAATAGACACACAAACATCCGTAACTACACCATCCTTCGCAAGGACAATGAAATCAATGATAAGGCCACAGGTGGAGTTGCCCTATTAATTAACAATAGCTATCCTCACACTATGGTCAATCTTAACACAAATCTCCAAGCAGTCGCCACTCGTATTCAATTAAAACAACTCACAACAGTATGCAGTATATACCTCCCTCCTAGTGAAGTAATAAGCCAAACATCCCTCAATAGTCTCATCCAGCAACTTCCTCCTCCTTTCATCCTCCTTGGTGACATGAACGCTCATAGTCCTTTGTGGGGAAGCAAGGACACCAACAATAGAGGCCTTCAAATAGAGCAACTTCTCACTGACTTCTCCCTTTGCTGCATGAATAATGGCGACAATACTTACTTTCACTACCCAACTAAAACTTTCCATGCAATAGACCTTGCCATCTGCTCTCCTGCAATCCTCCCGCTGTATAACTTCTCTGTATCTGGTGATTTACATAACAGTGATCATTTTCCGATTATTCTCTCACCTTTGTATCAGAATCCAAACGAAACTTCAAAAATACCGAGATACATTCATGACAAAGCAGATTGGCAGGCTTTCACCTCACTGTCAACAATATCCCCAAATATCATAGAAGGCACTATTGATGAGGTCGTTGAAACAATAACTACCACCATCATTAAGGCAGCAGACCATAGTATTCCGAAATCGGGCACAAGCCGTCGCAGAAATAAAAAACCGTGGTGGAACGAGGCATGCACCCTAGCAAAAAAGCAGCAGCAGAAAGCCTGGGGTACCTTCCGCCGATATCCCACAACAGAAAATCTTATTGCTTTTAAAAAAGCAAAAGCAGTCGCCCGCAAGATGAGGCGGCAATCTCAAAAGGAATCATGGATGCAATATGTCTCCAGCATTACAACATCAATTTCTAGTAAGGAGCTATGGACCAAAACAAAAAGAGCTATGGGAATAAACAACAACCATACAATACCCTGCCTTTCCATCAATAACAAAATTATCTCTGATACCACAGACATTGCAAACACCATCGGCGAAACTTTGGCTCTATCCTCTTGCAGTACCTCTTACTCAAATACCTTTTATACCCATAAACTGCAATCTGAACGGCAAAAACTAAATTTTAAAACCTCCTCGCAGCTCTCCTACAATAGTATCTTTACAATCCATGAACTCACCAATCAACTCAGACAGTTACCGAATACTTCTCCTGGTCCCGATGGTATCACATATGAAATGCTAAAACACCTTTCTCACGATTCCCTTACAAATCTACTACAGCTTTTTAATAGAATCTGGAACGAACATACCTTTCCTTCCTCCTGGAGAAACGCCATAGTCATACCCTTTCCAAAACCCGGAAAAGACACTTCCAATCCTAATAACTACAGACCCATAGCCCTTACTAGTTGCCTTTGCAAACTGCTGGAGAAAATGATCAATGCACGCTTAGTTTACGTTTTAGAAACAGAGGGCCATATACACCCCTACCAAAGTGGCTTCCGCAGGAGCAGATCAACTGTTGACAATATACTATATCTAGAAACTCAAATTCGTAACGCTTTCTTACAACGGAACCACTTAATATCTATTTTCTTTGACATAGAAAAGGCATACGACAAGACCTGGAGATATGGTATCCTCCGGGATCTCCATAATCTAGGCTTCCGTGGCAACCTTCCAATCTTTATCCAGAACTTCCTTTCACTTCGAAATTTCAGAGTACAAATAAATGGCATTCAATCTAATAGTTTCGTCCAAGAAGAGGGCGTCCCTCAGGGCTCAGTCTTAAGTGTTGCCCTCTTTTCAATAAAAATCAATAACATTCTCACTCAACTACCTCCATCTGTACACGGAAGCCTATACGTCGATGACCTTCAAATTTCTTGTCAAGGAAAGGACATGCGTTACATTGAGCGTCAGCTCCAAAACACCATCAATCGCATCCTAAAATGGTGTACCACAAACGGGTTTAACATTTCAGCAGAAAAGACTGTCAGCACACACTTTTGTCGTTTACGTGGGATCCATCCGATCCTGAGCTCTATGTGGGTAGCTCAAAACTAGAAATACGTGACTCCACAAAATTTTTAGGGATATACTTCGATAAGAAACTGACATTCACAAATCATATCTCATATATCCGCAACAAGTGTGAAAAGGACCTAAATATCCTAAAGGTATTAACCAACACTTCTTGGGGAGCGGAGCGTGACGCCCTGTTGCGAATCTACCGTGCAGTAATTCGTTCCAAAATCGATTACGCCTGTGGTATATATGGATCTGCTTGCAGGTCAACAATAAAAAAACTTGACACAGTGCATCACACCGCACTACGCATTTGTTCCGGAGCTTTTAGAACATCACCCATACAAAGTCTTTTTATCACTTGTCATGAGCCTTCTCTCACCCACATCCGTCACAAGCTGTCATTAAACAACTATTTTCGCATCCTTTCTCATCCATCCCACCCATTGAAGGACTCTATTTTGGACACTCGCCTGGACCGTCTGTACGGAAATCGGCCCTCATGTACTCCTCCCTTTGGACTAAGAATGCGTAGGAGCCTTGTTGGTACCCAACTGGAGAATGTCAAAGTCTCTCCTTGTTCCCTTCATGAAATTCCGCCATGGACTACACTGCAGACGTCGTACCTCCAACCATTCAATGGCTTCACAAAACAGGATACAGACCCAAAAGTTTATCAACAGTTATTCCAAGATCACCAAAACACATATAAGAAATATAAAGAAATATACACTGATGGTTCAAAATCTGATAATTATGTTGGCTTTGCCTTTGTCGAAAATAACAATACCTGCAGCTATACTCTTCCTCCGTTCTGTTCCATATTTACAGCTGAATTACTGGCCATCCATGAAAGCCTTTTATACATTTCTAGAATGAAGACCAACAGATTTACCATCTACTCTGACTCCCTCAGTGTACTAGAAAATCTACAATCAGGCTCCACTACTCATAGCTATATTCCCAAAGTGCTACACATGCACGAACAGCTAACAAATCGTGGGTACGACATTCTCCTCTGCTGGGTACCCAGTCATACTGGGATACCGGGTAATGATAAGGCGGACACATTAGCCAGGCATGCTACAATCCCGTATACTGGCTATCTCGCATACGAGGATATAAAGTCTGGCATTTCTAGCATAATAAAAAGCAGTTGGATCAATAAATGGGCAGGTGAAACCGAAAACAAACTGCATTCTATCCGAACTGATCTCACTCATTGGCCATCCCTTTCATATCGAAAGCAGGATGTTATATTAACTCGTCTCCGCATTGGTCACACGAGACTCACCCACAGACACCTACTCCTGGGTGAACCTGCTCCAGAGTGTTCACATTGTCATACTCACCTTACCATTCGTCACATTTTAACTTCTTGTACAGCTTTTAATAATTTTTACCAAATATTTTTTAACTGTTCTCATCCCAAACTTGACGACATATTGGGTGAAACCCCTCACTGTAATTTATTTTCATTTCTTCGACGTATCAATCTGTTTTACTCAGTGTGAAATATACACCTTTCTCTGACTGGTATCTGGATGGGAGCCCCCATCCAGATGTCCTTGGCTCACTTTTATCTACTTTTTACCTTTCTACAATTAGATTTTATCAGTTTTAGACCTTACGGATTTTAGCTTTACATGTTTTATACAACAACTTTTACGCGAAAGCGTTATTTTATTCTAAATACACATAGTCTGGCGCAGTATGTCCTTTCTGGACCTTGTGCCATTAAACACCAACCAACCAACCAACCACCGCCCTGTGCCGTCAGCTTCTATTGTCGAAAACTACCCACGTGTGGCCGTGCGTGGAGACCGTGTCCCCGAAATGGGATCCTGGTAATTGAGGGCTTTTCTCCAACACATTGCTTGGCCTCGGCTTCGGTAAACGGAGGTACACAGCGTTCCCCTGTGTATCAATCGGCTGGTGGTACTGATTTCGATCAACTGCTAGGATCAAGCAATCGACATCTACTGGCACGTCGTTAAGGTGGATGCTGCCTAAGGATGTACTGTGAGCGTATAGACCCGACTAGCACTGGTGTGCAATTGCACATCCCCTTGTTGGGCTCCGTGGTGGGTGGTGCGGTCGGGTCCGAATCTCAATTTTCCCAACATAGATATGAAAATTCTTCATCAATCGTCAACGTTCGCTGTCAACCGCTAATGAACACACCGATGCACAATTTGCACACATGAATGCCCGATTCTTCCTTATCCACTCTGCTGAAGGTAAACTTAATGAAACATCACCATTCTTAATACACAAATGTACCACCGATAATGTAGGAGAAGTTAAAAAATTAAGATCTGGAGACCTCGTAGTAGAAGTATCAGGCAATAGACCAGCATCCAAAATCATGAAGATTAAAAACTTTGGCCTAAAATCTGTCACAGTGACACCCCACACATCCCTAAACATCTCACGAGGAGTCATATCAAACCCGAACTTTTGTACTGCTCTGAAGCCGAAATATTAGAAAACCTGAGAGATGACAAAGTATGCGCTGTCCGTCGAATCACTATTCGACGCAATAATCAAGTAATCAACACTAAACATATTGTCTTAACTTTTCAGTCACCCACTATTCCAACCCATATTAAAGCTGGCTATCTATTATGTCCCGTATACCATACATACCAAATCCTATCCGTTGCTTCCAGTGTCAAAAGTTCGGTCATACTAAAACCTCCTGTCGTGGGTCACCGGCCTGCGCTCGTTGTGGTGCCTCTGACCACGACAGTGACACCTGCTCTGCAGCTGCAAAATGTGTCAACTGTAAACAGGAACATCCATCATATTCAAAGTCATGCCCAAAATGGGCATTTGAAAAAGGAATCCAGTCAATATGTGCTACACAAAAAATCTCATACCCTGAAGCTCGTAAAATAATAGAAGCTCGTACACCAAAACCTGGCCTATCCTATGCTGCAAAAGTAAAATCTACGTAATCAATAGCCATTCAAACCGACTCTCCATCAAATATTTCTACCATCAATACCTTAACAAGTAAACAAAGTACTCTTAAGCAGAACAAACCTTGCTCTACATACCCAAAAACTCCACCTAAAAAAAAGGTAACAAGCAATAGCTCTACCCAAATCAGACCACAGCTTAGTAAAACAGCTACTTACAAATTAAAATATAACAAATTTAGCAAGAAAAAAATACCTCCACAGCCACATATTGATGACACAATTTTAAGACTTGCCCCATCAGAATCAGATATTAGTAATGAAGAATCGATGGAACAGGAAGAAGTAAAACCGCCTGATATCTCTGCAAGGATTACAAAGGACATGCACAATGCCCATAACATTACATAATAATGGCATTGTTGCTCTCATGGAACTGCCACGGCTTTCAGAATAAAATGGATGACCTTAAAACACTTCTCTATGACCTCAATCCCGCCTGCTTTGCTCTTCAAGAAACTTACCTCAAAGCTGATAAACATCCGACCATCCACAAATACACAATGCTTCGGAAAGACTATGAACTCAGGGACAGGGCCTCTGGTGGTGTGGCCCTGTTAGTCAACAATGACTATCCCTACATAATAGTCAATCTGAATACCAATCTCCAAGCAGTTGCCGCTCGTGTCAAATTAAAACAGCTCACTACCATCTGCTGCATTTATCTCCCTCCCAATGAAACAATCAGCCAAACATCTCTCAATAATCTTATTCATGAACTTCCAACACCCTTTATACTCCTTGGTGACATGAATGGCCATAGCCCATTATGGGGCAGCAAAGATACCAATACTAGAGGTGAACAAATAGAACAAATTACTACTGATTTCACTCTATGTATTATGAATAACGGCGACAATACTTACTTCCATCAGCCAACTAAATCCTTTCATGCCATCGACCTTGCCATCTGTTCTCCTTCAATCCTCCCCCTCTATAATTTCTCAGTTTCTGGCGACTTGCATAACAGCGATCACTTTCCGATCATTCTCTCACCCTTATATAAGAATGTCAACCAAACCACTAACATACCCAGATACATTCATAATAAAGCAGACTGGCAGACTTTTTCTTTGCTATCTACCATATTACCAAACATTATTGAAGGAAACATAGACGAGGTCGTTAGGAATGTCACCTCCATTATCATAAATGCAGCCGACGCGAGCATTCCAAAATCTGTTAAAAGCAACCATAGAATTAAAAAGCCGTGGTGGAACGAGGCTTGCACCCTCGCTAAAAAACAGCAGAAAAAAGCGTGGGGTAATTTTCGGCGGTGCCCCACCACTGAAAACCTTATAACCTTTAAAAAAGCTCGTGCAAATGCACGCAAAATAAGGAGACGTTCCCAGAGAGAATCCTGGATTAAATACGTCTCCAGTATCTCACCTTCTTCCTCCAGTAAGGAACTATGGGACAAAACTAAAAGAATCATGGGCATCTATAGTAATCACTCCATATCCTGCCTATCCATCAATAACCAAATTATTTCAGATACAAAAAGAATTGCAAATACAATAGGTCAATCTCTAGCATTCAGATCCTGCAAAACCTCGTATTCTAGCACCTTTCTTCCATATAAGGAACAATCCGAACGCCATAAATTAAACTTCAAAACTTCTTCGAACTTCTCCTACAATAGTCCTTTCACTAGGAATGAACTACGCAACAGTTTAAGCCAGTCATCAAGTACATCCCCTGGCCCTGATGGCATCACTAATGATATGCTTAAACTCCTCTCCTATGATTCTTTACTTAGTCTTTTACAGCTATACAACAGAATATGGAATGAGCATGCCTTTCCCTTGGAGTGGAGAAATGCAATGGTCATCCCCATACCCAAACCTGGAAAAGATACCACTAATCCTAATAACTATCGTCCCATAGCCCTAACTAGCTGTCTTTGCAAACTACTGGAGCGAATGATTAACACTCGTCTAGTATACGTTTTAGAAACTGAGGGCCATATACACCCTTTCCAGAGTGGATTCCGCAAAGGCAGAAGCACAGTCGATAATATCTTATATTTAGGATTTCAAATCCGTAACTCATTCTTGAACCACCTTGTATCAATATTCTTTGATATCAAAAAAGCTTATGACCACACTTGGAGATATGGCATACTGTGTGATCTCTTCAATATGGGCTTCCGTGGAAACCTACCTATATTTATCAAGAATTTTCTCTCACTCCGGAACTTCAAAGTACGCATGAAGGACACCCTTTCAGATAACTTTGTACAAGAAGAGGGTGTACCACAAGGCTCTGTCCTTAGCGTCACCCTCTTTTCTATAAAAATCAACAATATCCTCAACCAGCTCCCTCCGACAGTACACGGTAGCCTGTATGTTGATGATCTACAGATCTCCTGTCAGGGGCAAGACATGCGTTGCATAGAACGGCAGCTTCAGACCACTATCAATCACATCCAAAAACGGTGCAATACCAATGGGTATAATATCTCTGCAGAAAAAACAACTTGCACTCACTTCTGCCGGAAGCGTGGGATCCACCCGGATCCAGAACTTTACCTCCATCGTACCAAAATCATTATCAAGGACTCCGTTAAATTTTTAGGCCTAACTTTTGACAAAAAACATACGTTTGCTAATCATATTTCTGACATTCGTAGAAAATGCGAAAAAAAACTGAACATTTTAAGGGTTTTAACCAATACCTCTTGGGGAGCCGAGCGGGATGCTCTCATGCGGATCTACCGAGCCATCATCCGTTCCAAAATGGACTATGCAAGCTGCGTTTATGGATCGGCCTCTAAATCAATGCTAAAAAAACTTGACACCGTGCATCATACTGCACTACGCATATGCTCTGGAGCTTTTAGGACATCACCTGTGCATAGCCTTTACGTCACCTGCCATGAACCATCTCTCACTCTCATACGCCACAAATTGTCATTGAATACCTATTTTCGCATCTTTTCTCATTCTTCACATCCCTTAAAGGATTCTTTCATAGATACCCAACTGGACCAGTTTTATGCAAATCGCCCTTCCTGCACTCCCCCCTTCGGACTTAGGATCCGTAGGAGTGTAGTCGGTACCCACTTGGAGGATCTTAAAGTATCTACTTGTTCATTTCATGAAGTCCCACCATGGACCAAACTGCAGATTCCCTACCTACAACCATTCGAAGGCTTCACAAAACCAAACACTGACCCCATAATATATAAACAGCTATTTCTAGACCATAAAAGCAAATATCAAAACTTCGAAGAACTGTATACTGACGGCTCAAAATCTCATAATCACGTTGGCTTTGCTTATGTACATCATAATCATTCTTACAACTACACCCTACCTTCGTTTTGTTCCATATTTACAGCCGAATTAATAGCTATTTATGAAAGTCTGCTTTACATCTCTAGAGCAACTACCAAACAATTCATCATCTACTCTGACTCATTAAGTGTCTTGGAGAATCTGAAATCCGGCTCCCTCACTCATAGTTATATTTTGAAAGTCTTACGCATGCACAAGAGACTGATGAACCGTGGTTACATTATCCTCTACTGCTGGGTACCTAGCCATATTGGGATTCCCGGAAACGAAAAAGCAGATTGTTTGGCCAGGCATTCTACCGTCCCATATAACTGTGATCTGCCCTATACGGATATAAAGTCTGGCATCTCTTCCCTAACAAAAGGCACTTGGAATCACATATGGGACTGTGAAACCGAAAACAAACTTCACTCTATCCGGCCAGCCCTTACCCACTGGTCCACTCAACCGTACCGCAAGCACGATGTCACTCTCACTCGTCTTCGCATTGGCCATACGAGACTAACCCATAAGTACCTCTTTTTGGGCGAACCTGCTCCTGAATGCCCACATTGTCATACTCAACTTAGCATACATCATCTTTTAACCTCTTGCTCTGCTTTTAATGATCTTTACCAAATATTTTTTAACTCTTCTCATCCCAAACTAGACGACATATTGGGTGATATCCCACACCATAACTTGTTTGCCGGCGCACAAACATATTTTATTCAGTATGAAATGTCCACTTTAGCCTGACTGGCATCTGGATGGGAGCCCCCATCCATATGCCTTTGGTTTTACCTCTTTTATCTACTTTTGAATTTTACTTGTCTCCTTTATCACCTTTACATTTTAGCTTTTACTAGGTTTTATGACACCTTTTATACTGAACACATCTTTGACTTAACTCAACGTCTGGCGCAGTATGTCCTCTCTGGACCTTGTGCCAAAAAAACCAACCAACCAACCTGATCCCAATAATTACCGCCCCATAGCCCTTACAAGTTGCCTGTGCAAACTGATGGAAAAAATGGTTAATGCTCGTCTAGTTTATATATTAGAAACTCAGGGCCATATACACCCTTTTCAGAGTGGCTTCCGTAAAGGCAGGTCCACTATTGATAATATCATACATTTAGAGTCCCATATTCGCCATGCCTTCCTGAAAAGAAACCATTTAGTTACTATCTTTTTTGATATAGAAAAAGCGTACGATCGGACATGGAGATACGGTATCCTCAGAGACCTCCATAATCTAGGTTTTCGTGGCAACCTCCCGCTTTTTATACATAACTTCCTTTCACTCCGTAATTTTAAGGTCCGGATAAATAATACCCTGTCTAGTAACTTTGTGCAAGAAGAGGGAGTACCCCGAGGTTCTGTCCTTAGCGTCACCCTCTTCTCCCTTAAGATTAATGATATACTGAATCAGCTCCCTACGACCGTACATGGAAGCTTATACGTGGATGATCTCTAAGTATCCTGTCAGGGCAAGGATATGCACTTTGTTGAACGCCAACTTCAGACTACCATCAACCGTATCCTTAAGTGGTGTAGCATAAATGGTTACAACATATCTAGAAATAAGACTACATCTATCCACTTTTGCAGGAAGCGTGGTATGCATCTAGATCCAGAGCTTTACTTAGGCCAATCAAAAATAGAAGTCCATGATTCTACCAAGTTTTTAGGAATATACTTTGACAAAAAACTCACTTTTGCTAAACATATTTCTTATCTTCGCAGCAAATGCGAAAGGAATTTGAATATTTTAAAGGTGCTTTCCAATACCTTGTGGGGGGCCGAACGCTGCGCGATGTTACGTATTTCCGAGCAGTTATTCGGTCCAAAATGGACTATGCCTGCAGCACTTATGGGTCTGCCAGCACCTCAATTTTAAAAAGACTAGACACTGTGCATCATACCGCATTACGTATTTGTTCTGGAGCTTTTAGAACTTCACATATTCAGAGTCTTTACACCATTTGTCATGAGCCATCGCTCGTTCACTCTCGCCATCAGATTTCCCTTAACACATTTTTCCGGATACTTTCTCATCCTTCACACCCTTTAAGACGCCAATTTTTAGATACTCACTTGGATCGATTTTATCAGAACCGCCCATCTTGCACTCCCCATTTCGGACTCAGAAATTGCCGGAGCCTTAGTGGTACTTGCTTAGAGGATATTAAAGTCTCATCTTCCTCTCCTTTTGAAACTCCTCCCTCGGATGCCTCAAACATTACTTACTTACAACCATTCAAGGGCTTTTCGAAACAAAACACAGATCCTCAAATATATCAACAACTATTCCATGACCATGAAGCCAAGTACTATAACTATGAAAATCTCTATATACTGATGGTTCGAAGTCTGAGGGCCATGTTGGCTTTGCCTATACAAATTGTTCTTTCGCATGCAGCTACACTCTCCCTACCTTTTGCTCTATATTCACTGCCGAACTTCTTGCTGTTTATGAAAGCCTCAGGTTCATCTGTACTTCCGACAAAAAATCCTTTAAAATTCATACAGATTCCTTAAGCGTTCTAGAAAACCTCCATTCTGGCTCTTCTTCTAATAGTTATATCAGTAAAGTCCTACATATACATAGACAACTTACCAATAAAGGCTATGATATTCTGTACTGCTGGGTTCCGAGCCACATCGGGATTCAGGGCAATGAGGAAGCAGACTATCTCGCTAAACATGCTACTCTTCCTTATCCCTGCCCTTTGCCTTACAAAGATATAAAATTCGGGATTTCCAATCTAATCAGAGACAATTGGATCAGTGAATGGAGATGTGCAACAGAAAATAAACTCCGTAATATACACCCCACTCTTACCTGCTGGCCCTCTCATCCTAACCGAAGACACGATGTCATTTTGACCCGTCTCCGAATCGGTCATACCAGGCTTACCCATAGGCACCTACTCCTGGGTGAACCTGCTCTGGAGTGCCCCCAATGTCATAGTCATCTCATCATTCTTCATGTTTTAACCTCTTGCACCGCTTTGAATAATTTTTACCAGACCTATTTTAACTGCTCTCACCCCAGACTTGACGACTTATTGGGTGAAACCCCACACCATAATTTGGTACTTTTTAACCTTTATACAGCATGCTTTTATTGTTTTTAGACCTCATGGTTTTTAATTTTACTTGTTTTAAGCAACACCTTTATACCTGTAAACTCTCTTTTTACACTTATACACATAGTCTGGCGCAGTATGTCCTTTCTGGACCTTGTGCCATTAAGCACCAACTAACCAACCAACCAACCAACCAGAATCTGGAACGAACATACCTTTCCTTCCTCCTGGAGAAACGCCATAGTCATACCCTTTCCAAAACCCGGTAAAGACACTTCCAATCCTAATAACTACAGACCCATAGTCCTTACTAGTTGCCTTTGCAAACTGCTGGAGAAAATGATCAATGCACGCTTAGTTTACGTTTTAGAAACAGAGGGCCATATACACCCTTACCAAAGTGGCTTCCGCAGGGGCAGATCAACTATTGACAACATACTATATCTAGAAATTCAAATTTGTAATGCTTTCTTAAGAAGGAACTACTTAATCTCTATTTTCTTTGATATAGAAAAGGCATACGACAAGACCTGGAGATATGGTATTATTGCTGTAGTGGTCTATTATTGGGATTAAAGCTCGTTTCCAGATCTCTTTTAACTTAGCAACTTTTTCACACGAGGAGCAAATACAGTTACATTGTTTAGTAGATGCTGTTCTGTTGTTTTGGTTTTCTTTTGAAAGCCAGCATACACATCTTATTACATGTTCGTAAGTTGCAAGCATATTACTTGGCATATCACAGCCAGTGCAAAATACAGGACAAACCATGTCTTTTCTTAACAACGCCATAGTGGTATGCATTAAAACTGAAAGCCACTGGAATTGAATTGAGAAACGATTTGATTTAGCCATGTGGTCAGGTCGTGCGTGTGTGAACTTGCGACTTACGGAGGGAGGGATGGTAGAATGAAACAGGAGACGGGAAAAATATTTGGAATGCCTCTGTCTATAGTAATATTATGGCTCTATATATGGTTCCCTACTTATTTAAAAGTGAAAGCAGAGGATCTGGGTCATAAAATATCGCTTTGCTCATTGCATTAATCACTAATGAATACTTAGTAATCAGTAATTATCCATTTATAATTTGTACATTATTGTACTCATCACACCAGTTATTTTATATTGAAGAAAAACAATTATTTTCTGTCAAAAATCAAACCAAAATTTCCGCACGTTTCGAGTTCAATCCCCTTGTGGAAATACTAAGTTTTAAAAATTAAAATTTTAAATTACTATTCTTGTAATCTCAATACCATAAATCACCTTTTCCGCATAAGTATATTCTGACAAACAGTAATCTTGTTTTCTCCATGGACGGGCAAAACTTTGTCATATTCCCCTTTTTTTGGAAAATTCAACTGCCTGGCGGCGGTATTATATTTTAAAATTAAATTATTTTTTCCTTTATCTTCATACTGTAGAACATCTTTTCCGCATAGGTAGGTTCTGATTAATAGTATTTTTGTTTTCACCATATAAAAGCAAATTTTCCTCTTTTTTTCCTTTTTTTAAAAATTAAACCCCCTTGCGACAGCATTAAATTTTTTAGTAATTTTTCCCTTTATCTCCATACTACAGAACATCTTTTCCGCATAGGTAGGTTTTGAAATTCGGAAAAAAGTCTCTTTTCCGTTATTTAAGACTTTTTTATAGGTAGGTCTTTAATCAGAAATAAATCACTATGTTTAGAAAGAAGTTGATTAAAGTTTTTTGTTCGAAAAGAATGATGTATATAATTTATAACAAAATTAGTATTCAATGTAGACAGTGTATATTTGTTTTTTACTATATCATGTTTAAGATTATTTGCTCTAACAATCATGAGGTCATAAAACATTTGTTTTAGGACCTAAAGTGATCAGACAGAGTCAGTGTATAAAATATTTTGAGATATTTGTGTACCAACTTCTTTTTAATAGAGGACAAAGGCTCTAACAGGTATCCAGCTAAAATTATTTATGTAGATGTCATTTAGATGTTGTAGTTAGTTCAGAATTTATGCATTGTTTGATAAGATGGTGCGAGTTATTTTGAAGATTTACCCCGCTTGGAACGATAAGCTTTTTTGTATCTATGCAAATTAAGTTTGTTTTCAAACCCATGGGTATGGAAGTGAGCATATTCAACATTAGCCAAATAATCATTTAAAAAAGAAAATTTTTACATTACTTCGATGTAAGTTAATGACCAAATGTAGCGGATTTCGTGTTTGAAATATATAGGCCATATTACATTAAGTACAATTAATTTTGTAAATACAATTATATATCTTGCAGAATTTATAGTAAGATTTACTATTATCTATTAACTCAGAAGAAGGACAAGTTTTGCATTTATTGGAATCACAAGTATTAAACTTAAAAGAAGGCCACTCTCAACAATAATTTTTGAAGTTTGGGTAACTGGATGACACTCTGGGATTTTCTCCATTAAAAGTTACAGACCGGGAACATGAACTTATAGTTTTAATTATATTAAGTTTATTTTTGCCAGGCACGTAAGCCAAATTTGTATTATCCATAAAGATCATGAAGTATTAGCATTGTAATAGTATGTCATAAATAACTATGTTTTTGCAATTAGATTTCGGTAAAAATGTGATTTAAAACACACACAAATAGACTAAATAAACACAATAAAGATTCAAGACTTTTATTCAATTATCATCACATTTATCACTACTTAAAAAAAGGTATTTTATGTAAAAATTGTAAAAATAAGGTTTTATTGACACATAGACCATAAAATTGCTGATGTTCCTTATCTGGTTTCTAAAAACAATACAGATTTCAAAACACAGTAATAAAAATTTAGTGTACATACATATGCGTGCAATTGAAATAATAAATCAGAGTAGCACCAATACAGTAAAAACCGTACAGAAGTGTGTAGTTTCTAAAATCAAAAAGCCTGAAACTTTGTACGCATACATTTTCAGCATAATTGCACACATAATCAAAATCGACAAAATAATTCTTAAATGCGATGGGTGTCCATATAAACCTGGCACTATCTCATTATTTGAGTTGCACATATGTAGATAACTTCAAGTACAATATTTGCTAAAAGAAGTATTGGAAAATATAAAACACGAGTTGAAAATACACACTAGAAAAACTACTCGTATCTAAAAATTATACAAAAAAAGATATCCCGTACTACTACAAATTGCTATAAATAATTTATTTTTATTAATCTTTGTACAGCTTTAAAATTTAAAATATATTTCTAGATTAAAGCTAAAAACAGATGTGCTAAAATGTCTAAGAAGACTTAAAATATGCACAAAATGCATAAACACATAATGAACATTCATACTGATGGGAGTTTAAAAATGGCAAAGAGCATTAAATTTAGAATAGGTAAAGGAAAATTCAAAAGTAATTATAAATATGCGATGAATTGCATCACACATGTCTCCCCACAGGAAAAAAAATAACCATCAATCCAAAAGTCCAGCCACCAAAATACAATAAGTTCAGCTAGGAAAATACAAAAAGGTTCAGCTAGCAAAAAACAAATGATAATATTTAAATATAAGACATTATCTTCTTTTTTTTTTTTTTTTAACATGTTGGCATGAAAATGTTACAGCAACCTCGCTTAAAGATGTGACACAGTTCACTAGAGCAGTCCTTATTATTACTTATTTTTAATAAAAATTTTCATAATTATCCGTTACTTATTAAGTTAGTGGTACTATGCAGCACACTTAAATGTAATATTTATTAAGCCTTTGAAATAATATATAGCATACTGTATACAACTTTATGACTTTTGTTTGAAGAGAAAAAAAAATGTGCACTCATTGAAGGTACAGTAGCCGTAAAAATTCAAAAAGGTCTGATTTGGTCATTAAAAATAAAAACTTCTAGAATAAAATTATGTGATAACACTACATTTAAAAGTGGCCAATCATGTGGCATGTAAACAATTTGTTTACATAAAAATAACATCAAAACATAATAAAAATACACATAAATTCAACATAGAATATAGTTCACCATTAAAAAAAAAAAAAAAAAAAAAAAAAAAAAAAAAAGAGACAATGCAAATACACCAAATTCAATGCAAAAATTATGCACAAAATAAAAAATTTAATAAAAAATGTGTGTGTTAAGAGAAAGGGGAAAATTTCGTCAACAAGAAAAATGTATGAAATATTTTAAAATTATAAAAGTTGTAGCCTTGCTGACATAGTTAAGGTCTACAAAAAATTGCAAGCAGAGCATGTCTGACAAGTTTCCTAACAGACAGAAGAGCGAGGCATGCACCAATCATTTAAATTCCTAAAAGGAGGAAAGTATATGAATAGGACCAAAATATGATTTTCACAAATAGAATCAACATTCGGCGTAATAACAAAATGTGCAAAGCACAGGGCAGAAAACAAATCGCGTTTCAACAATGGGGTGCAAGGGGCTCTTTAATTCCGAATGATTTAGTTTCCTAAAAATTTCAGAGTGAGGAAGCCAAAAAACAGGGAAAAACTCTTTTTTTAAAAAATTAATGAAACACCTATGTAGAAAATGTGAAAAAGATCTGAGAATGCTGAAAGACAACCCGTCGATAAAACTAACCGCTCAAAGAAATAGTTGCCAAATGAATTGCCAGATTGAAAAAGAAAGTAAAAACATCATTAGGCTATACATGTTTAGCAAAATTGACATAAAATGCTTACAAATTACTACTCAAATTAGGGTTTCCACTGGGTGGGAAAAAAAAAATAATAATTTTTTTTTTTAAATCTTCAGAAAAAGATTCCAGTCATAACTGCATACTATTTGTAGACAAATTTTATCAACTTAATTTCTTTTACAATGGAAAAATTTTGATATTAATTTTATACTAGTTAGATGTTTTAGATTTTGGCTTTTTAATTTCCTCCAACCATTTTATTATCTTCTACACACTTTTGTATATTGTGTGGAGCTTTCCTTTTTCTTGAGGGTAAATGGCCAAATGTTGTATAATTGTGATCATTAATTTTTATATTCATAATTCTGCTTGGTCTGCCAGCACTTACTTTTCTCTTCCCTCTTAGGCAGCATTTACATCTGCCAATGGCTGTTTGCTGAACACCAATATTTGTTTGATGACACCTACGGGAACTTTTTAAAAATATTACTGGGTTGTAGCCCTTTATACCTTCCAAAAGTATGAAGAGTAGAAATAAGTCCTGAGTCCGTTTTTGCAAACTTGTCTACACTTGTGACAAATTTGTGGACTGCTGGAACAAAGTTTTTAGGATCTTTTCTCAATCCTTCTTTAATGCTGAGTGCAGTTCTTCAAATTTCTGCAAAGCCTCTTTTGCCAGCGTTTCAGAATTACAGCATTGATCATCTTCAGAATTGTCATGATCAGGGCCATCTACACTATTTTGTGCATCCTCTGTTATACCTATAGCACTGACGTGCTCATTTGGTGTACTGTTAGAAAATCTACACTCGTCGTAAACTTCATTTCTGAAGTCTCACCCTTTAAAAAATTCTTTTATCGACACTCATCTGGATTGCTTCTATCAGAATTGCCCCTCTTGCACTCCTCCTTCAGCAACACCTTCTGCAACAAAAAAGGCATCTTCTTATCTTTTGTTTTTATGCACAAAACATTGTATGAAGTATTAATTTTATGATCTAAATTTAAAATTACACATGAGAAATGTTTACAAAGCTGCCCACTTTTGCCAGAAGGACAAGTGCAGAAACCTTGTTCCAAATTAACATAAAATGTTTTGTGACTTTCATCAGTGACAGAAAATACTCCAAATTCTATATTTTCAGAAATTTGGGAATTATCAGGAACACTGAAGGGTATCATTTTTTTCAAGAGGATTTTTGCCAATTTCCCATTGCAAAAATTGATTAAGTGCTTCTTCGTATACATCTCATATTGAGAAACCAAATAATCCACTAGTTGGATGATATTAAAGCCCACCAACCGATCCAAAATGCAGTCCTTTAAAAGCCAAAATACGATTTCAACATAGTTGGTAGTATTGTTTCCCCTTAGAGGCAAATGGCTTCGGTAAAAGACATCCACTTTTGTTGTTGTTTATGTAATTTACTCACATAAACAAGGAATTTGCTATACTTGTACTTCAAAGCACACTGTATACGCAAATTCAAATTTTGTTTTGCTGTATCCTCATTTTGGTAATACAACAAATTTCGGAATAGTACAACTCCTGTCTGTTTTTTGAAGAAATTCCATGCTTCCCATCGAATAGCCATTTCCACACTGCTCTGAGCATATGAAAGTGGCAAAGTAAAAGTGTAGAATTGGGAAATGCCTTTTCTAAGACACGTATGTCCTAGAAATCATTATAGGTCATAAAATCCTTAGGAATTTTTTTAGAAAAAAGAAGCATAATCAGGCAAGCTGCCTTTTAACAGCTCAGTAGCTTCTTCGAAAACTGCCTCACTTTCACTGTCAGTTATTAATACCAAGTTGTATACCTCCTGCAGCACAAGGAGTCACAAAAGAATAGACTCTATGTCGATCTTTGTCCATTCCTCCAGAGACTTCAAGCATTACAAGTTCATTGCCTTGTGGCAGTTTTTTATGTGCACAAAGCATAAAAGATGTGCATAACACAATAAAATAATGCTTACTATTAACTGTGTATTTAAATTTCCCAATACCACCAGTTCTAACTTCATAATCATTGAGATGCTTTTCCAACATTTGAAATATTCCTCCCTCAGAACAATCCCTATATTCTTCAGCAAACTCAGATTCAAATAGTTTACGCACAACAGAAATTGAAGGCATGTAAGTAGGGAAGAAAGGAGAGTTCACCTCAGCCAGAGCCATGTTAATTCGCCGGAGCCTCCTAGTTGCATGCTGAGAAAAGAAGTAGACTGGATATGGACACGGATGCCAGAAGTGGTGATAAGAATTTTTTCCCTTAAGTAGATTTTGATTAATTTTTTCAAATAAGGGGACTTAGAAAATTTTTCAGACATTGGTGTATTTTTAAATGAAAATAAGGGGCTTAAACATTTAGTATCAAAATGAGGGTACTTTGACATATTTTTAAATGAACTGCACTTTATGGTTTCAACCTGAAATAAAAAGTATTAATATAAATGAGGTCCCACCAACCACCCGGTAGAACTTCTACCACCTCATTTTTTTTTTTTCCCCTTCCTAGTCCAGACAGATTTTTTCTTTGGTGCAACAATCCTCAAATACTACATTTTAAATGACTTTTCAAATAGAAATTTTTTACTGTGCTTTTCCACGTCATGCTAGCCTCGCATAAATGTAGGCAGGGCGTAACACAGTAGTTACATTGTTGTTTTTGTTTCTTTAAAAAATAAATGGGCATGGAATTTAAGATTAAAGCATATATTTAATGAGTAACAGTTTACTAGAATATTAAAGTAGGATTTAGGATACTAATACATTTCTTCTACTGTTAGGGAACTTTACAGGGAAAATTATACCATAGAAAGATTTTAGCTTTTTGAAAGCTCGTTTGGTCTAATTCGAGGACCCAGTGGGTGAACCCGTTCTTTTTGATTGGGTACTTTAGTTCTACTTCTGCATCTTCATCGGGCGTGATTTGTTCCTTAACATGAGAAAGACGGAGACTTAGTGTATACCTATATTGCCCCAAAGCAGTCAAAATGACTGCATTGTGAAGGAATAACTAATGTGTAAAGAAATTTGTTTAAAATTAATTTTTAATATTTCTTATACTATTTACAGTCATATATATAGCAAGTTATTAGTAAGTATTAACAAAAAAAAAAAAAATTTCAAGTGTCAAGAAATCTTTCAAGACGCAACAAGTCTTGCTTATGGGTATCTGTTCATCGACTTGCGTCCAGAGACAGATGATCTTCTGCGCATGCGCACGGGTATATTCCCCCGAGACAAACACTATGTGTGTGAGCCGCGATAATCATTTTCTTATGAGATTTGTTGCGAGTAACATCTCCTCCACAGTTGTAGAATTCAAGTGTTTCCAACTGGAACCCCACATTTTCGTTGTGAAAGAATTGGCTTTCTATGACGTCAATCATGGATATCATGGTCGGTGGACTTTTCTTTCCCCCCCCCCCTATTCTTGGGAACATTTATCGGAAAAACATAAAAAACATTTTCGTGGTTAACCCGTCATTTCCATCGACTTGCCTGGGCCAGTGGTGATCAACCCTATATTAATGTGCATGATATTTTAACATTTTTGTTTACTACCTGTTCCCATATTTATGTCAAAGGCTTAGAATAAAACCAAATATTTAGAAAAGCTGTCTGGATGTAAAATTGTGAATCTGAATGCTCTGAAGTGTCCTAAAATTCAAACACTCAATCATGTAGCACTGGACTGTCCTGATCATTCATCTTATTATCACCACTGTGCTTTAGCAAAAGCAGCGGCTTATGGGACCTATATAAAGGAAAATAGTACATGCAGCAGTCATCATTCAACAGGAGGATGTCAAGCATAGAACACCTCAAGCTTTTAGGCAAGTCTAAAAGTTAAGGAGCTTTATTATGTAAATATCCCAACAGTCTCATCAAATGTGTTTGTGAATGTGCTTTGAATCTTTTAAAAGGGAACGTACCTATATCTAAATGACAGAAAAATAAACTGTGACCCTATAGGACTTTGCGAACTCTTAGCTGATAAGAAAGTACCTTTGTTCAAAAAAAGACCCTTCTGCAAAAGGGGGACGGTTTTTTATCCATTTTGATCCCTGCTGCTGTCAGTCTTTCATCAACTAACATTCATGGAGCATGCTAAGAAATATGCGCTCGTACTGATTGATCGTATGCATCAATTTGAAGAAGAACATTTGACTGAATTAGATTCACAGATTCAACATATCTTGAAAAGTAAAATGAGTGAAAATGGAAAAGCTAAATTATACATTCAAGCACTGCAAAAATATGCAACATTTCCAAATGCTAACGCAGTCAAACCTATGAAAAAAAGTCATGATGAGGAAATGCCTGCTAATTCTACTCAAGAAAATAATTTTGATATAGAACGTGATGTGTTAAAAACAGTTCCAGTGAAATATAAAAAAAACAGTTCAGAACATACTAAACTTTTTGGAACAAAATAAAATTGCCTTTACTCTGAATGGCGAGATTCCTGGTTCTGATATGGTTCAACTCATCAATTTATTTTAAGAAATCGAATAAAAAGACCTGCGGCTTTTGATCATTTTCAAGACATGTTGAATGCAATTCAGTTTCCCCTGTTTGTAAAAAGTGCTTATTTAACAGGCGTTAAGAAAATGTATGCAGGACCCAAAATTGTGGGGGGAAAAGTGCAAAATATTGTCAAAGGGAAAATAGTATCGCCAAAAAAAATTGGTTGAAAATATATAAAGATTAATATATAAAGATTAATATATATATATATATATATATTTGTAATGTAAAAAATTTAAATAAAATATTTTTTTTATCACACTGTTGTAATTCTTTCACAATTTTTAAAACCATACAGATGTATAGAAATATAAAATAAATAAACATTAAGAAAATACAGACAATTACTTTATTCATACTCTTAAGTGACATCAATTCAATACATAATTTAAATCCATACGGAATAGTTGTGAAATCATTTTGAACTATTCTTTTGTCGTATACAACACTGTGCATTTTTTTCTCTACTTTATTGATAACTTTTCTTTTCTTTCAATCTCTTGCAATTTTTGATGGATTTTCTACTTCTATACAGCTTTCATGATCCATATTTTTTGCTAGACTCTTAATGGACTCAAAATTTATCTGCTGGGCATTTCTAATATTAAGGGTAAACCCTCTTACCTTACAGCACGTTCTACCGGTGGCCGTTTCAAATGCGTGATTTTTTGGTCTTGCTAAGAAAAAAGAATGGATTTTAGGGAATAAAAGAAAGAAAGAGAGAAAATCTTACCTCATATAAAAGTTGTGATGAAGTCTCTTTAACTCATCTGTAAAATCACCAAGAAAATTTCCTAAGTGTGGATCATTGCTACCATCAGATGAATATATAATGGAATCTGTGTCGTGATAAAGTACCGCTTGGCCAAGTTTATCCATCTCTGAGTAGAGTTTAATTCTTGCCCAGGCAGTAGTAAATGCTGCAATAAATATATTTAGTGAAGGAATTTTGAGGCTCGAAATCTTTCTCTTTCTCCCAGTGAAGAGCAGCCACCTTGCGCGTTGACAAACATATGTCTTTAATCTAATAAATAAACAAATTTCTATTATGTAATTATTAATAAAAAAGAAAAAACACTGCACTGAATCATATTCAAATATGTGTATAGATTAATCATATTCTCACCTGTTTAGATTTGTCAGTCAGCATCTGATTAAATTCTGCGATGGAATTAACATACACTATCTGGGCCTTATTACAGTTCATGCCCCATCTGAAAAATAAATAAAATATACATTGGAGGATGATTATGTATGTACCCATAGTCCAAAAAGAAAAAAATATATTAAAAAAAACAAAAAAGGTTACCTTCCCCAAAAACTATTTAAAGCCAATTTGGCTACTTGTTGTTGTCCCGGATTCTTACCTATTACAGCTGCATCGAGCTTTACGCCTTCTCGGTTTTCGTATTCTTTTATGTAAAAATTCTTCTCTTCTGATGAATCACATCCAAGGGCCACCCACTACTCTCTGGTTTTATTTTTAGGAAGAGATCAATGTATAACCGGAATAGGGTTTCTTGTGTCAGGATGAATAGCATGTATCACATCCATGGAAAAAGCATCCCTTAAAAAAAAAAAAAAAAAAAAAAAAAAAAAAATTTTTTTTTTTTTTTAATTTTATTAGAAAAAAACCCATTTGTATATTATATATACATATACACATGCATACATATAAATGTAAATTTATGTGAAACTGGTAGATAGTATTTGTAGTTTCGCAAAAACCATCTACAGATACCTTTTATTTTTTTCTCGACAGATCCATTTAATGCATGTTGAATGTGGATATTTTCCGACGTTGCTATGAAATCCAACCATCTTATGCAGTCCACACTGAATTTGGTTTTGTTATTGTAGCCACGAACAGGTACCATCGCAATGGTATTTGGTTGTAATGTTGTGAACAATATAGGGCCATACACGCCGATGCAATAGTGATGTAGCTATATAGGTAATAAATAAATAAATAAAATGTAATTACTCTTTTTTTAAAATCTATTTTAAAAATATGTAATTTTACTCTACCAAAAATGGATCCACATTTGCAATTTCTAAAAACTGGGGGCGAAACTCATTGCAACATCTACGTAATATGTCCATGTAAAACCTTAAATAATTATAACAATTTAATATTTTAACAATGAAATATTTTTTAAAAATATTACAAATACAAAAAAAAAAATGATTAACGATTAACGGGAATAATATTTGCCTACAGATTTCCAAAATCTTTTTTTGTAAATCGAATGTATCAGTTCTGTGTTCTTCGTGCCATTGAAGGAAAATTTGTGGACCAGATTCTGTCATCGTATCAGGAGAGTAAAAACGAGGATTTGGAAGGGGGCCCACATATGACTGAATCTCTTCAGTATTGAACAAATGTGGAAAATAACATTTTTTGAGCTCAGTAAATAGAAAACAAGCCAGCAATTTCGACAAGGCTATGGGCAAAATATGAATAAATAATTCTAATGCTTAGTTGTCTCAAGCGTATCACCATGATTTTTGATCCATTTGGTGCAGTATCGGGCGATTTTCCTTGGTTGAGAACCCAGCATAATACTAATTGGCCGTCAATTGAACAGAAAGAAAAAACTAATCTAAGTTAGTATATACTACATAGATAATTAAAAGGTTAAAATGTAATATGGAGGTATTCCATAGTTATTTGATAAAAATATTACCACAACCTAAGGAGATACAGTAGAGGACCAATTATGCGGAATCAGTTTTACCCAACCCTTTCCGGATAATTGAATTTTCCGGTTTTCTGGAATCGACCGGTAGCGCCATCTATTGGCAGTTTTCATATTTAAAAGTTTTGTATACAACCTATGTTACTGGATTACGCCTGTGCCGTGTATGGATCTGCTTCTAGGTCAGCCCTAAAAAAACTTGACACAGTGCATCATTCCGCACTACGCCTCTGTTCTGGAGCTTTTAGAACATCACCCATACAAAGTCTCTATATCACTTGTCACGAGCCATCTCTCATCCACATCCGTCACAAACTATCATTAAACACCTATTTTCGCATCTTGTCTCATCCCTCCCACCCTTTGGGGGACGCATTTTTGGACACTCATTTGGACCGCCAATATGGAAATCGCCCCTCATGCACTCCTCCCTTTGGATTAAGGATCCGTAGGAGTCTAGTTGGTACCCAACTGGAGAATGTTAAAGTCTCCCCTAATTCTCCTCATGAAACGCCACCATGGACTACACTGCAGACCTCGTACCTCCAACCATTTAATGGCTTTACTAAACAGGATACCGACCCAAAAATATATCAACAGTTGTTCTCAGACCACAAAAACAGATATAAAAAATATACACAAATAGACACTGACGGATCCAAATCTGGGAATCATGTCGGCTTCGCCTTCGTTGGAAGTAACTATACCTGCAGCTACACTCTCCCTCCGTTCTGTTCAATCTTTACTGCTGAATTACTTGCCATTCATGAAAGCCTGTTATATATCTCTAAAATGACTACAAAAAGGTATATCATCTGTGTATATCC
Organism: Cheiracanthium punctorium; assembly: GCA_038373885.1. NCBI lineage: Eukaryota > Metazoa > Arthropoda > Arachnida > Araneae > Cheiracanthiidae > Cheiracanthium > Cheiracanthium punctorium. The sequence goes on from JAWZYV010017523.1 coordinate 34,037, forward strand.
CTCAGTGTACTAGACAATCTAAAATCGGGCTGCCTCACTCATAGCTATATCACCAAAGTGCTACGTCTGCATGAACAACTGACAAATCGTGGATACAATATTCTCTACTGTTGGGTACCCAGTCATATTGGGATACTGGGCAACGAGAAGGCGGATAGTTTAGCCAGGCAAGCTACAATCCCG
>JAWZYV010017524.1:0-33781 GCA_038373885.1 Cheiracanthium punctorium
TACCCCCTCCTCCGAGCAGCGATTTTCATCAAGATAATGATGAAGACTTTTTTTTTTTTTGAAAAATTCTGCCTTTCCCACCGTTTCGACCATATCCGAAACTGTTTCCAGGGTATTGCATTTTATGTTCAACAGTGTGTTGAATACACCTACGGCGAATACGAAAACATTTTTGCTACCCGTCGAACTTCGTTGAAGTTTGACTGTAACAATAAATCGCATATTAATGTCCCCCTCCAAGGGAAAGAAAATCCATTTCTACAAAACGCAAATAGATGGCAGCACCAAACAAGAATGGCGGGGAGACGTTAGAGGCAACTCCGTAGAAGGATGAGTATTTTTCTCTTCCCTTTATCACTCGCGCCAAAGGCAATACTTTGTGCCGGGCTAGTTATAAGGCGACCCTATTTCTAAACAGTATTTTGGGGACAAATCAAGCATTGTCCTCGAATCCAAGGAAAACTTGGGATTCATATTCTATGATAAATAATTTTTAATATACTAAACCAAAGTAGGAAATTTATCTCTTACTCGAATACTTTTTTTGGAGGGTGTATACCAGTATACCCATATTTTAAATCTTAACTGACTTTGATACTTAAAAATGAGCTGCAATAGCTTTTTATATCAATTGTGAATTCTTATTTCTAATAAATTAATGGAAGTATTTCATTCATTTATAAATATTTATTTAGACCAGAAATAGGAAAGGAACATCATGCTGAAATATTGCACTTTATTCAAAATTTAACTCTTGGAATAGTATTTGTATTTTTCAGAAGACATTGCTTTTTACATTGGATCATTTTGTGATAATTTTTCATGAAACTTTGTAGAAGATGTTTACCCTCTAAAAAAGTATTCGAGTGCAGTGCAAGAAAAATTTCGTACGTCAATTTAATATTGAAAGCATGATTCTTCGTGAAAAGTGATGAATCATTAACAAAACTGAAATGGGAAATTAGACACGTAGTTGAATACTTTATTGAATGTCTACACACACAATGACAACAAATGTTTTCGGAGATGGAATTTCATTGTTTCTCTAAGTAGAAGGCACTTTTAGTTGTTTTATTATTTTTTTCCTTCAGTTTTTTCTGAAAGAAGTAAACTAAACGGAAACTTTCAAAGAAAAAACACAAATTTTTAAATTTGGGGACTTTTCGCATAAAGAAGTCACAGTATTTTTGTGTGTTGCAAGTGTCAACAAGTCATTAATCTTGTTGACACCCTTGATTGCATTTTGTGCACTTTTGGAGACCAATGACTGAGAAACATCTTTATTCTTGTCCTGCTCTACAAGACGTCCTTTCTGCAGACTTTTTTATGACTCTCCCAGCTACTGGGGCAATATCTTATTTGTATTGGACTGCAAGGCGCCATATGTTCGAAGGAATCTAGGTGGGCATAATTTAAAAAAAAAAAAAAAAGTACTCCCTCCATTGTATATAACTATTTTATTCTAGAAGATTGTAGTTTGATTATTTATAATGAAGTTTTATGCAAATTTTAAATCATTTTTAAAGTAAGACTACTAAACTGCAGTGCAGGGTATCATAAAATCAATTTTTTAAACCTAGCATTCACAATTTTATGTAATATAATTTAGCTTTCATAACTAAAAAGACATCTTTTAAAACAGAAAAGCTCATTGAAAATTTACGTTTGGTTATCCTTTGTTAATTTTGTAGTTTTTTATGTTAATAGGGTAAATGTAATATTTTGGCCAATTATAAATTGACTTGTCATAAATTTTAAAAACTTTCTTGAAATTTCATCCAGTGTTAGTAAATGGTGCATGATTTAGGTGAAAATATGTTTGACTTCAAATAATACTCAGTTTAGATATAAACTTTTTGCAGAAAAACCAAGAATGAATGTGTCGAAAAAGTATTATTTTTGTCAAAAGTTTAGCTTTTATTTCTGCTGGAAATATCGCTAAATAGAATTTCAAATTTTGTGATATATTTCAGTTTTTTAAATTATTTTTTTTTAGCTGTAGCAAAAGTCTGCCACAATACAGTAAAACTCTCAATTTATATTCATAATTGCAGAAAATTAAAAATAAAGTTTTCATTTTAATCTAAATTAATTTTTAGACCAATAAATATTAATTACTATTAATTAAAGAAATAATGTTAAAAATGTAAAAAATATTTCCAGAACATTTTTTAATTACTTGATTTATTTTGTTCATCTCAATTATATTGAAGTACTGCAGGACTAAGAATTCTAACATCCTCAAATAAATCACGATTTGCTTTAGTCACAAAATCTTAATAGGAAAATGTATGTATGATATGAATTTTTCAGAGACTTTGCCTTGTCAAATTCCAGTGTACCACAATTGTACTGCAAAGTGCAATTTCTTAATTGATTTAATGATGATTTAGTGTTGTCCTTGCGTTAATCATGTTATGAATACAATCTGCAAAACTGTATGTGTATGTTATATCATGTCAGTATAATTATCATGCAACTAAACATTGTTATTCTACTTATTAAGGGAGTGAATGTTATTTAAAGTAAAAAATAAAAATGTGTATATGATGCATATAAATATTGTGATATGCATTCTTAGTTTTTACAAAGATAAGTACAAATAATCTATTTGTGCTTTTGAATATGTTTCTTGTTTATTTTTTAACCCTAATTGCTTTCTGAATTTTAAAATGTTTGCTTAAAAGCAAAACAACACAAATTACTTTACTTGAAGCATAACTATTAATTATAACTTCATTGTAGTTCTTATGGGTAGTAAAAGCAAGTTTTGTAATATGTTTCTTCATTCGTATGTTAAATGCTGGGATTCTATATGTCTAAAAAAGCAGCCTGAAACATAATAGTCAAGAACCCAATAGAGGTTTTTTATAACTTGTTTTAAATGGACTTAAAATTGTAGACAATTCACCAATTTAAAACTGAAATCTAGAGAAACTGCCATTTTATAAAGTATAAAAATATTTTTAATTTAAATTTCACTTTTGTGAATTTATAGAGTTTAAATTTCAACTAAAAGCTCTTAATTTACTAATATTATTCTAACTATTAATAGTAAAATTTATATTTTGAAAATAAAAATGTAAGATTACTTTTGATGAGTAATACAAATATTTCTAAAGTCACACTTTTCTCATTAAAGGGTGAAATTTTGATTTTGAAAATGAATCGGAAATCATTAAATGTAATGAAATGGAACCTGTCTAATGTGACCCCCTTCGCTAATAACAGCTGGTTCCCTTAACAGGTGGTCCTTTAAAGATGGCAAAATTGTTGCGGCTGTAATATGAAATTTTACAAAAGTGGTCACTCTGAACAAGTGGTCACTTTACAAGGTTCCATCGTATTAATAAAAATAGAAAAGCTTTCAAGATGCAATTGGATCATATTTATTTTTTAAGTTATTTTCTATTAGCAATTGCATTGTGATCTGCATTTCCAAGCATTGTGCCTGATGGGGAAAGAAACATAACTGGGTTGCATTTCAGTGAGAGGAGCATTCATCAAAATAAAGCAATCCTCGCAACTCCTGAAATGGAGAGGACAAAAACACATGAAAAGAAAAATAAAAAAAACTCATCAATGTGAACACAAAAACTTTATTAGAAAAGAATATTCTCTTACAACTTAAACATAAAAATAATGAAAACAACACTTAAAAAAGTAACAGTAGATTTAGAATGAACATTGAAATTCTGACAACAATTTGATTTGTAAAAAGAGATTCGACTATAAGTAAATCAACATGTTAAAAAAATATATATAAGCAATAATGTAATAAAATGGACGGATTTTCTGGACGCTGAAGTATAACCTTGGATTTTTAGACCAGGGAAAAGAGTGATGGTGGGGAAAAGAAAAACAGGAAATCATGCATGCTGTGAAACTTAGGACAACAGAAAACATTGCAAAACAATATTAAAAAAAAGAATAAAAATTCAAACCATGCCTAACATGAATTCTATAAAGGAAAATTTTGGTATAATTTAGTAACTTTCATAAAAGAAAGATCCACTTATAAAATTATAAATACATAGGTGAAGAAAGAATAAAAATCGAGTTCTGTAACCCTTGAGAAAAAGAACTGAGGTGTAACATGTGAAAAGCAAATAAAAGAAAAAACGGTATGAACATGCTAAGCTGGCCTTTGCTTTCTTTCATAAACTTTTTTTTTTTTTTTTTTTCTGGTCAAAATGTTCACCAGCCCTCTAATGAAATTTTTTCTTCAATGTTTCACTAGGGGGAAAAAAGGTTACGAAAATAATTTAAGTATAAATTAGGAATGAATATTTTTACTTTTGTAGCATTGGAGGTTTAAATAAATAAAATTTTAAAAGATTAAAATTTGAACTCTGGAGCATGCTGAACAAAATTGCTCCTGACTAAAATTTAAAAACCAGCAGAATTCTTCAATCTGGAAAAAAAAAATAAATAAATAAATCCACAGATTATCTAATGACCAAAACCTCAGATCTGTGGAAAACTCTCATGTCTGATTAAAGAGCTGAGAACATTTTTGCATTTTTAATTTATAAAATCAATCATTTATGCACCAAAGTTTTTTTACAAAGTATTTGTTAAATAAACAGAAGATTGCATAGTATTTATTTAATTGTTTACTTAATGACTTGCTCAATTATTCGTTTTTTGACCTGACAAAAATACCTAAAAATTGCAGAGTCCCAGGTGATTGATTCAAGTTTTCAATTGTGAGATTTTGCATTCTGTAACTAAATTTATCATAAATAATCATCAGACACGAAATTATTTTAACGAAGCTTGAGAGATATACTGTAACGAGTCATGAACCAAACTTTTTGAAAACTAACAGCTAAGATAGAGAATGTTTTTAAAGCATCCACAAAAAAATTTCAACTTTTAAAGCATTGCTTTTACAAATTTTATGGATAGAATCAGTACCATTTTTTAAAACTTTTTGAGTAACATCAGCCAATTTCTCAACATACAAGAAATTAAACAAAGGAATCACTATTGGAAATTGCGATGCTTTAGTTTACACAATCTATTTTATTTACAAAAGAGCTGCATGTGGTTTGCAATGGCCACCCCTGGTCTGAATTTAAAAACACATTTTAAGAAAACTCCAAATAAGCACACTTTTTTCTGAAAGCATATTAAAAATCATAATCAGTGCAATATATATAAAAAAAAGTGGCTAAAAACGGACAAGGAAAGTATCATATAAGCACACTTAAAATTTAAAGCTATATTCTAATACGCTTTCGTACGAAATCCCATTTAAAATGGATGGAAAATATAGGTATAGTCTCTGAAAATTTTGCATTAAAATGCATATACATCTAATCTATATACATTTTATTTAAAAATATCATATGAAAATTGAATGTACAAAAAATGGAATGTGATGATACCAAATTTGATTTTTAAATGTACATCATTTGAAAAAATTTGGAATTTACCAGAGAAATTCTTAGATTGTATTACAGTCAACTCCGGTTATAGTGAACCTCTGGGGATCATCCAATTTTGCTCACTCTATCCGAAGTTCACTAAAACCGAAGTGTCCCCATGGTGAACAGAGATACTGTATGTGAATCAGGACTAATGGTTTGCGCTCACTATAGCCGAAGGTTCACTATATGACTGTATTTCTTTCTTTTCAGGATTCCTATGCTTTTAGACTATAAAAAATTTAAGCATAATTAAAAATTCAGACAAAAATTTATGAAATAATAATTGTTAAAAGAAATTGTGATGTTTTATACATTCTGTACAAAACATCCGCTTGAAACAGAAAATGAGAATGCAATAATGTCTATTTGTCAGTAGCGACTAAAAAATCTGGCAACATAAAAAATAATAACATTATTAAAATTGAAACAGATATATATATTTATTTTTAAGGCATTGAGTGTTTAAACAAAGGAATGTTGAAGGAAAAATATTCATAAAAAAAAAAAAAAAAAAAAAAAAAAAAAAAAAAAAAAAGGGGGGAAAAGATTGAAATTAGAATGCTTTAAACACATTGATTTTTGTAAAAATTTGAGAGGTTTACAAGTGTTTTGGGAATTCATGGGAAAGACAAAATTCGGGTGATATGACTGCTATGTTGTTTCAGTAAAAGTACAAAACAGGAAAATTTTACATATTTCAGTTAACATAAATAATGATCAGTTTAGGTAACATGAAACATTCTTTTAAAAGTATGAATTATATTTCAGTGACTAAAATAATAAAACATAATTGACACATAAAGAGCAACAAATTTAATATATAATTTCTGCAGAATTTTAAAAATGAAAAAAAAGGCAATCAGTGGTGAATGAAAAACAATTTTTGAACTGAAAGTTCATTTGGCCTGTGGAGACTGCTAAATTTGCATTTTATCTTGGGTCCCATGAAATTTGTTATACGGAGGATCAGGGTTGGCATGCTTTTGACACTAGTGGAAAAAACTGTCATGGGTTGGTGAATTTGAATCAACTTGAATCATATGGTTTCTTTATTTCACTTCAAGTTTGACTTAACTTTACCTTCATAATTTTCTAATCCATATTTATTTTTGAACAGTCCTAACACAGAAAATTATTTTTAATACCGAGGAGCTTTACATAAAAGCAGCTCCGTCATAGTACCCCAAGACAACTTTTTGACATGCCAATACAGTCCTAAGGAGGTTTTTAGAAATAAGTATCAATAGCAGATAAAGCTTGGAAAGAACATCACTTGTCCTTTTCCGATTGCCCAATGAGCTGCCAAGAGTTAAGGGAAAGTCTCCCAATATTTGAAAATAGTATAAAAAAATGGCATCAGAAAAAGAGAGGAATAAAACAGTATGTTTTAAACAAACGTAGACAAGTCAAAACATCAAAATCAGCCCGTTTTTAATGCTACAAATTATCCTTTTAAATAGTCGGTGTTGCTCTTTATCAGCAAAACATAGTATCCAATGCTTCATAGGAATAGAAATATATACACAGCAAAAGCTTGAGATACATCGAATGCCAGATGCATGAAAATTTCATGCATCATAGTAACTCTCTTTTTTATTTTTTAGAATTTTTTGCTTTTTGGTAACAATCTAAAATTAGGAATTCTTTGTGCACTTGACATAGATCTGTCCTGATGTTGCTGGATAATTGTGAGGATCCCATGAAGTATTTATTTAGTTATGCTATTCACCATGACACAGAATTAAACATGTTTACAAGTGTAAACACTGACTGGGATGATATTTTGAAGTAGATGCTTTAAAAAAAAAAAAAAAAAAAAAAAAAGACTTAAAAGAAGGATGTTATTTTTTCATCTGTGTTCCCAAGGGCAAGTATCGGGGGCCATAGCTCCCTCCAAAATTTTGTTTTACAACTTCAGATTCACATACTTTTAAGATTTCACATGTTCAATTTGCATTTTGAACAATTGATAGACCTATGTAAAATGTTCAATGACCCCCTACTAGAATTCAGTCTGGATCTGCCCTTGTGTGTTTGCCTGTCTTCTCAGATTGGATCGTAGTATCCATGGTGAAAAAGAGAAAATAGGGACCCTTTACATGAAAAAGGGACTTTTAAGAGTTCTAACTAAAAAACGGGACTATTTGTGAGCCCAGTAAGTCTGATAAAAGTGCGTCACAAAAAGCCCATCCTCTTGAGAAGTACAGATTTTTGCATATACCAAACAAATTGTGTGTGTACTTTTTACATCAAAATAAACAAAATTTAGATAAAGTACTCGAAAATCTGAGTAAACACAAAGCCTGACTGCAATGGACGACTAAAATAATATTTTATAAATTCTGCAAAAATGCTATAGTAAATTTGCATTATTGTAGAACTTTTAATATTTGATTTCTTTAACATCAAGATGACTGATATTTTACTAAATTAACATTTACTAGTCATAATCTTTTTGGAAATGGTTAGTCATCCTAATCCAGGGTCCCTAATGGCTATGTAATCGCACATAGTCTGGATTCGACTGTATCTGGCAATGCCTATACAGTCAAACCTCGCTAGTAAGCCACATGGATAAAGACGTCACTCCGCATAACATGTCATCTTTCAGAAGTCCCGACTTTTTTTTTAATACGCATTTTTCACATACTGTAACCCTTCCTGTTATTGCATCGCTATTTTTTTTCAACCAACTTAAGACGTGTCCCTTTCAAAAAGTGCCCCTATACAAACTCAGTCCCATTTTTTTATCGAGGTGATCGAACCAAAGGCCATTCATTTTTGTTGGGTAGGACTCTCAGCATTTTTCCTTACAAAAGTGGTCGCCCCCTATCAACACATTTTAGGAATTCATCCAGGACTATTTTTCGTTTCGACTTCCGTACTATGGCAGATTAGACAGGACAGGTTGTATCTACAGTTCATATACTACGAACCCTCTTTACATATCATTTCCTGAATGTGTCATCCATTTTATTGATTTAAATTCTTATTCTACTCATTTCTATAAATTATAATGCAAGTTTATGATAGGCACACATGTTATTTATAAACATTTAGAATTTCGCTTTGCGTTTAACATAAACTCCGCTTTACTAATTCGTTTTGAAGTGCCCCCCGAGAGTGGTGTACTAACCAGGTTGGACTCTACTACAGTCAACTCCCTCTAATCCGCACTCACTGGGACCAAGGGTTGTGCAGATTACAGGATTTTGCGGATTATAGGTCATTTTTTTTGTTTACATTTTTATATTTAGAATTTCCCTTTAAATTATAGTCAATTTACTGTAAACAAATAGGAACTGATGAAAGAAAATGCATATGCTGTTGAATAAAAACACAATTAAATGTGAATATAAATGCAATAAATAATACAATGAAATTTACAAAGAATTTACTAAAGGACTGATGAAAGAAAATATTTATGCTGCTGAACTAAAACACTATTTTTAATATTAAATACAATTACTAATACAAAATTAAAAGAATAAATTCCCTCTAAGTTTTTATTTATTTTTCATTTTTTCAAACATTGCAGTGATTGTAATTTGTTTAAGAGATTTTAATTTTTCTTCAGAAATTTTGTCCTCAAGCCTTCTAATTGTCAGTAACTCTCGGTCACTGACAAATGATTGCTTTTGCAAAATGTTTAAAGACTTGTCTCCCAGAGCTAACCCTTCTTCAAAAGTAATAGTACAGTAGGGGGACCCCAAATCCGGAAATTTTTCAACAAACAATTTTTTTTTTTAAAGGGCAGTTGTTGTTGTTTTTAATTTCTCTGAAAGACCGTTTTTAACTAAATCTATCTATTATAAAATAAACAAGCTCAACCAGAAAGGGAGGAATTTCACTGGTCCCTCGCGAACAGCAGGGGAGGGGGGCGCATACGGTGCATCATTTGTATATTTGATATCTCAGTATTACATTAATTTTAGACCTTGCCAGGTAATTTTTCCTTTCTCGTAATGTAAAAATATTCTATGCTATTATATAAGCTTTAAAGAGGAAAAGAATGTTATCCTCTTCACACACACACATGCATTACATTTCAAGCGCTGATGATTCATTATTTCTGCTGGTGCTCCTCTGGCAGTTAAATGTAAACAAAGAGAAAGGCCATGTGGTCTGTTTATGCTTTTCTTTTTTTTCTTCCTACAGAACTGCAGTAATGTGGAGAAAGTTTTGTAGCATAATAAATCGCTAGACAGAAGATCAAAAGGGTGAGGTGGGGGGGGGGGGGGAATCGGAAAATTGCGCAACTGCTGTGTAGCCTGCCAAATTGCGGTTTGCGTTTGGCAGGTAAGTTAAACACATTGCGTAAAGTTAAACACATTTTCACCCAATTTTAATTGCAACGGTCAATCTTTACGATCGTCTCTGGAAAGAGTGAAACGATGTGATTGGATGGTGCATTGCTTCGGAGTTCGTTATTCACATCCATCCACTGAACACATGCAACTTAGGATATAAGTTTCTGTACTTTTAATTACATGATAATATATGCTCAAATATATGAAATTATTTACTTCAAATACCTGTGGAAAAGCATTAATAAATGTCTTTATAACATTCAGCCAATCAAATAACTTCTATAACAGTAATATTACCAGTCAAATGCCGCTCAAAATGTAAACAAACTGGTTTGTTTGCATTTGAAATATATCGCGGATTACAGGTGTTCGCGGATTATAGAGTCGCGGATTAGCGGGAGTTGACTGTACTATGATATTTAATTATCACATCCTGGATAGGAATTATTTAGTTTTTTTCCACTTTTTGCCTGGAAACTAGCCAACCCTGTTGAGATTTTACTGTAATGGTATGATAAAATTTGATTTTTGCGTGAAGGAGACGTCCCTTAACAGATATTGAAATAATTTACAATGTCGGTGATGGAGTTCTTGCTCCAACAGCATAGTCAACGTCTTCACAGTACTTTTTGTAACAACAGTAACCAGGCCAATGTCACCAGCATATAAAAGAGGCTGATCGGCTTCATACTGACACCGGCAAGCTGAAAAAGAAAGAAAATAAATAGCATTCATTCTGAAATTCTAAAAGTAAAAAAAAAAAAAAAAAAAGAAAAGAAAAGAGAATGAAGGAACAGTAAAAAGTTTGAGTCACTCATACAGAATACAATCACAGGATGTCCACTATTGTCAAAAGGCAACAATTATGGCATGTAACCTCACAGAAGGCCTGTAGTGCAACCAGCAGCATGTGTTGAACTTAAAGTCTGGCATTGTGTGTGTTTGAGCTGTGTGAACATATTTAAGTGTGTTTTAGTTGGCAAAGCACTGGGCTGTGGATTAGAGACTGGAAATTAAGTCTCGACCCAGCTCCTAAAGGCCCATAATTGCAGAGTAAACATTCGAAAAATACAGAAATTTTAAAAACATAAAGACAACCCGATAGATTGCTAAATAAATATTTTTCAGGTATTTTATATTACTTTATTAGTATATTATATTAAGTTATTAGTATACAACATAAGTACAACAAAGCTCAAAAACTTTCCTATGCCCAGGTCTTTCAAAGTAAATGGACCCTATGATTACACAATTTATGACCTACAGAAGACAATTTCTAAAAGCACTTTCTTTTTGCGGATTGGCAAAAAAAGAAAAAAAACAGCACAAGTCTGACCCGGCCCAGCCCATATGCGACAGATATATCAATCCCACATCCAGCCAGTGGGCCAGGCCAGCCCTTGCAAGTCTACAGCATGGATCTATTGAATGAAGGATTGAATCCCAGCCCCTATATAAGGCAATATCACTAAGGTGCTCTCATAAACACAGTTTTTCAGTCCGTCATGTAGTCCTACCAACTTAAAAAAAAAAAAAAAAAGAAAAGAAAGAAAGCAAAACAGCATACTTTTTCTTAATTCGCTTTGCCAAAACGGTAACTTTTTTAAAAGTTGGTTCAATAAATGTATTATTGACATAATAGCACTAGTAATAAAAAAAAGCACAAGGTGAAATAATCAAATGATGATTTTTCTTTTTACTTATGTTTTTGTAAAGTAAGTAAATTGCCCTTCAATTAATAAATGTAGTAAATTTCAAATGCTTTGAGAAAGTGGTAAACATACTTTTTATGTCCTCATATTTTTGTATATAATCACTGGGCCAAAAGTAACAATTTTGAGGGGTAAAATTAAAATTTTTGAACTACATTTTTCCTTGAAACCCTATTAACTATTCTCTTCAAACGGTCATTTTTGGCTTAGAATACAGCAAACATTGTGCAAACTTGGTTACTAATTCCAGGAAAATATTTTTAAATTATCCTGGTTAATAAAATAAAATGTTAATTATACTCTGTAAAGAATGGAGACGTAATACACATAAAGTTGGTTCATTATATTGCTGTGAGTTGCATGTTGAACAGAATTAACTGGGTTTAAAAATTTAATTACCATTATATTCATTTCAGTAACATAATTATATAACACTGTGTAAGAATTATGAAATAACACTGTGTAAGAATTATGAAATGAAACACTTAGTTTTTAAAAATGTTGTAAAAATTAAACAGTTCTTTCATGCGCAATTTTTCATTATTAAATCTTACCAGAAGGGTTAATAACAAAATACATTCAATCTAATTTGCAAATTCCTATAAACCACCCTACATTTCAGATTGCAAACAAGTAATCAGGTTTAGTGTTTTCTCCACTTTTTTGTAAAAAGTTCAGAATGCTGGATGAAATTGGAAGAAGTGGACAAAATAAAAATCATTGAATTCGAGTTTTGATATCATGAAAAAAAAAAAAAAAAACTGTGTACATTTTAACGAAAGATATTAATATATCAGGTTCTTGTCCTTTCTGAACCAACACTCCACAATACTCACGGTGACATAGTAGTTGCACCTGTCTCCATGGCAGCACTCGACACACTCCCAGTCATTGTACCAGATACGGTCACAGCGCTTGCTCACTTTGTGGATGGAGTCCTTGCATTCGTGTTCTGTCGCGCACTTCTTTGATATGTAGAACTGCTTCTTGCCAGTGAAGTCCCAGTACGGGGTGCCTGGAAAGACAAAGACCGATGAAACCCTTGCACATCCCATTCACTTCAACATTCAAGAAACTCAAAAACCAGAGCCTTATTATCGTATGGGCAAATCGGGACTTTGAACAGGGAACTCCGGCTCAAAAGGGCCCCCAAGTTCAAATATTGTTCTGAAAAATATTTTTTATATCAAAATTTTATGAAAAATAAAACAAATTTCATAGATGGGGGCCCCCAAATCCATCAGCAAGCTTGGACAAATAGTTATCTTCAAATATATATATATATATATATGCAAGGCCGTAGCCAGGAAAATTTTTCGGGGGGGGTTTCAAGTTTTATGTTTCAATATGGTACTTTTTTCAGCACACTGAAATTAAAATTAAACAAAGTATGATCTCCAGCTTTGTGTTTTTTTCACTTTTATTTAAAACGCGAAAATAATGCATCCAAATTGAAACAGTGCTATGTAAGCAATATCCTATCGGCGTAGCGAACCTCTGTGTCAGTACAGCCTTTAAAGAATGACAAGCACTGTGTGACAGAGCAGGGCCGGCTGGACCATATAGGAAAACTAGGCGACTGCCTAGGGCGCTGACTCGAGAGGGGCGACACTAGCCAGGCAGCGGATTTTTTTTTTTTTTTTTTTTTTACTCCTGCTGTCCGCAGTGTCACTCTCTTTTTATTCTAAAGAGTAGCGGACTGGTTACGTGAATAATGCAACGTAGGATCTCCCTCTCGGTCCACATGGGTCGAGACTGGAGCCTACATGTCCCAAACTCCAAAAATCACAAACTTATCACTCTGACTTTTTTATTTATAGAGGTCATAAACACGATACTGTGAAACTGTTTCGTGTTTCGATCTCCGATGGAATCGAGAGATGACTCACTATTTTTTGTGGAAAGAGAAATTTTTTTATTTACGATCTTTCTTTTTTGTCTCTCTCTACGTGTAAGGGGGGGGGTGAAAGAAGAAGAGAGAGAACCAATGTGGAGAAGCATTGAGACGAATGTGAGCTTTTGCTCCGATCATACTGCATTCTAATTATGGGAAATGTAAATACTGTGTAAAATTGTGTGAATAAAGCAGCCGTACATAGTGTACTTAGGCCACATTTTTGCTACCACCTTCACAAATTCCTACTACTATGATACATTAAACACTGTTTATTTAAAGAATTATTTGATGAGAATGAGAAATTCTGCTTGCAAGTGCCACGGAAATTGCATTTCCTTTTGGCCATACTCAGAAGACAGGTATGCATATAACGTACAGAGAAAAGAGCAGCATATTTAAGTGAAATTTATCACTTTGCGATCCTCAGAGAAACACAAGTAAAAAATTACATGCAGTTTGAATGAACTAAAGTGCAATAATCGTAATTGGCGATACAAGGGATAATTAGGGATAATTTTTTTTCTACGAACAGTAAGTTATGTGACTGAAAATTTCGGGGGGGGTTTGAACCCCCAAAACCCCCCCCTTGGCTACGGCCTTGTATATATGATACGTCAGATATTCCAGTAAAGTGCACCAGTTTGAATTATCTCTCAGTTATATGTGAAAATAAACAGTCCAATTCTTAAATCCTGTCGACTGATACGTCAGATATTCCAGTAAAGTTCCAGAGTTAAGGCAGGTAAAACGGTTTATTGGACATTATCTTTAAGTTACAATATAGAGTGAGAAGAGGGGAGGGGAGACGGGTACGAAAATCCGCGTAGACTAGTTAAAAAGTTCTAGTGGCAGAAGTCTCCCGATTTTGAAGGTGCGGGCGTATTTACGCTTACTACACCACGTGGTTTGCTAAGACATAACTCCACCTCTCTCTTATCTCTAATCGAATTACATACATTTATTAACGTGACCTGCATCCGGGATTACAAAGGCATGGGGACATGAGTACAGTAAAAAGAACACAGAATTGAGGACTTGGTGTCTGATAATTAACTAAAGAAATAAAACATAGCTCCCGAACGTGCGTGGCAAGTAGGACAGGAAAGCAAAACTTACAGTGAAAGTACTCGCGTGAACAATACCCAAACTAGTAAAACCCAAAGTACCTTTTTATACATTATATATATATATATATATGTAATAATAAAATAAAATTTGCTAATTTAACCTAATTTAATTTAATGTTATTTGAAAAAGCTTCTTTAATCTTTTACTGTAAAGTTTGTTTCTCGGCCATACAAATATTATGCTCGGAGACGTTTTTTTAAGTTCCATAAATTGTTGATTCAGCAATATCTTCGGTTTTCTGTGGTTTTCGTTACTACGTGATTTTAGAACTCCTGGGTAAGCAGGTGTTTCTCATGTCTTGATTGACAATCGAGTTAACTAATTACATTTGAGAGTAACGCCTTCGCAATCGTGCTGCACCCTGCCAGCAGGTGTAGTAACTAAAGAGTATTTAAGCAAGAGCACGGAAATTTTGAGAGCTTTAGAGTTTTAACTTAGCTTTTAGGAGTTTGGAACGTGAAGCTTTTGCAGGAGCTTCGAGCTTTAGCTGTTAGACTGCGATGTACGAAGATAGCCCTGGAGCTAAAAGGTCGCCGGCCTGACTCCTGCCCTCTGCCCGAACTTTGAAATGAACTATTTAACCTAGAACCCCAATGGATTTGCGTCAATCATTCCAACAAGGGATGGCATAAGGCCATTCATTACATATATACAGAGTGTGCAGTGCAAACGGTGCCCAATGGCTATTTCCTAAACCATTGGTCAGAGACACATAGTTCCAATTGCAAAAATACTTTAAATTGTATAATCTACAATGTAAAGTATTTTTGCACTCTATCAGAAACAATTGAAGTCGATAAATTATTTCCTATAAAAATTATGAAAATTAAGTTTTTATACAGTCCCCTGTATAAAAACTCCCGTTTCTGGTCCTATCAGTTATATTTAGAAAGTTTTTCTTTATACAATTTCATGCACAATAAAAAAAAGTGTCCTTGTATGACTAAAGTTATTGATTTATGAAGTAGCAAACATTTTGGCTTAAGTCACTTTTCCATGTTTAAAAATGCCACATTATGATAAACTGTTAAGGGACCATATAAATCATGAAATTTTAAATTACATGTTTTAATTTCATTTTTTGACATAATGCAGAAAAAGAAGCAAAACTAATTTTAGTACACTGATCTTAAGCAAAGGGTTATAGTAAAGCCCTATGAAAATCTACCTGTGGTCCGACTTCCTAAATTGTATGTGTGTAGCATACAGATGTGTAACATACAGTGTGCTATACAAAGTACAGGAAGAGTTTTCAACATGAGTGCATATTTGGATTGCAGTCGAAGGAAGTTATTTAACGCCAGTTCATTTAGGAAACTCTTTAAAAAATTCTACTTTCAGTATAAGTTATATTTTTATGTTAATTTATTGGATACACAAAGTTAAACATTAATCTTTATTGCAATCTATATTCATAAAATAGTTAATGGAATTGCTAATAAATATTACAAAAACCATATACATTAATTTTTCTCATATTCATTTTGTATACAACCCCTATTTTGCAGCTCGAAAAGTGCTCTCACTTTAATCAGCTGTAACGAATCACCAAAATTCTTTGGTGATTCTCTGGTATTTTTGCATTGCCACTGCCCAGTCCATATATTTTTTAAGACATAATTTTTGTTGGATTGGCATATTTAGCATCACAAAATATTTCATCTCGCCTTGGTTGAAAATATCCAAGCTGTACCATAAATACTTAATCCTCCATGGTTCAAGCTCATGAAAAAATTCAAACTGTGTAACCTCAAGGAACTAAGAATCGCTCAAACTGAGAACAGGACTTTAAATTGTGTGTTGCAGAGTTTACAAATTTCAAGCAACTTTTAATTTATGACGTCATGTTCTGACCCCAAGTAGTTCAGTCTGGTTATTTTGTGCAGTAATTTTCAACAATAGTAATATCGAAACATACGATGTTGAAAAACTCTCACTTACAACAAAACTTACTAGTTAATTTGAGAGATGCTAGGGTTATTCCTAGCTATCGGTATTTAAATATTTTCCGGAGCTATATTGCTAATGATATAACTTTTGTGCAAGAGCTTGTTAAGTTTCTAGAATTCAACAAAAAAAGTATATTATATACAGTAGCGGATCCAGGGGAGGGGCTAGGGGGCTTCAGCCCCCCCAAAAGAGATTGCTCAAGGGCAACATTCTGCTTTATTATACACTTTAAATAGCTAAAATGATCATATTTTATTACTTAGCCCCTCCCAAAAGCCTAATACATTGGTTTAGACTAAAATTTTGATTTAAAGTACATTTTAATTGGGTGAAATAAGCTTTTTTAAAAATTTAGCCCCTCCCAAAAAAAATTTCTGGATCCGCTACTGATTATATATATATACATATATATATATATACTGCCAAAAGTCGTCCAAACTTGGCGAGATTTTGCATAATTTTTGGGAATGCATACAACAACTGTCGTCAAATCGATAGCAAATGCTATGTATTATGTTAATTAGTATTTTCCACCTTGAGAAAATATTCAAATTTCCCACAATTAAAATAAAAGATAAAAGCAAGTTTCCTTTCGTTATTATAGTTGCTGAAAAAAATCACAGTATTCAAAAATTGCCAAGAGTAGCCTGCGCATTAAACAAAATACTTTGGGTTTTTAAAATAGTAAATTTTTATGTCCAAGCCTTTTAACTAATTCTGCTATGCAGACTCTACTTATTATCGCTATAAACCAGTTCATTCACTGATTCTAGTTTTATTATATTATTGGTTTAAAAATTAGAATCGTGAATAAAACTGGTATGTAATGGCAGTCAATAGAGGTCTGCATCCCAGCTCTAATTAGATTTCTAACTCATTTTTAAACTCATGACGTTAAAATGATAATATTCTCAGTTGTAATATCTAACATGAATTAGTGAATGAAGAAGGAAAAAAAAACACATTATTTTACTTTTCTACAAGGTGAAGCATCTGATAAGGTGGAAGTTTATCATTTCGCTCGTGGTGTAATTTTTTGTGAAATCTCGTTAACCTAATTAGGATTTCTAATGCATTTTTACATTCTGATATCAAAATGATGTCAGTCTCACTTGAAATATTGAAGGTAATAAATAAATTTATCTTTGTCAACTATGCTCACTAATGTGCTCAAATCGGACATTTGAGTAGCTTTGTAACCTGAAAATTACAAAAAAATCTCAGATTTAGGGAACCCTAAGATTTAGGGAACAGGTGGATTTCCAGAATTTTAAAGTGGCGTAAGACTTTCCTGTACTGCTATACATGTCTGTGCAAAATTTCAAGCCAGTCCGTCGAACGGTGTGGGAGACGTTCCCAGACAAACAAACAAACTTTTATATAATAGATAGCAATGCAGCCTGTTGACATTGAGGAACACAAATATGAAACTGCAAAAGGAAATGTAATACTATCTGTAAATTGGGGGAAGGAGGTAAGGATTTTCTAGGTTAAGCTGGAAAACTTTCATGATTTCATGAAAATAAGTATTTTCCCCCACAAGTTTTCATTGAGATAATGAGTCAAAAATAAAATTTCCTGAGTTTTCCAGATTTTTCCTGTTTTCAATGAGGCATACAAACTTTCATTGCCAATTATATTGGAAACGCTAGTTTTAGTAGATGGTAAGTCAATAAAGATTATAACATTGTAGTCCAGGATATGTTCCAGAAAAAAAAAAAAAAAAAAAAAAGAAAGAAAGTTTTTGTTTTTTTTTTCCACCATTGAGCAGCTAGTAGCTGCTGTTAAACTTACTGCCCCATCTTATTTCTGTATGACACCTGTCCTGTGCGATGTCGCATGTCTTGATGGTCTTGATGCATTTGTCGTAGTTGCTGTCTTGGTTGTCACACACATAGCATTCTAGGCAGTGGACGGCTGAAAAAATGACACACCTCATTATTGTTGTTATTATTAAAAAAACAATGTGCATATACAAAAATGTTTTACCTTTGAGGCAGTACCTACATACAGGGCCAGATGTCGGGTTGTTATTATTTTGCCCAACCACCTTTTGAAAAAGCACAGTTGAAAAAACCTAACTGGGTTTTTTCAAAATTCCTATTTTAATTACATACCTAAAGTGCTGATGTACCGATATCTCTTAATATCAGTACACCAGTTTAAAGTTTGTAAATAGCACCCTTCCCCCTATGACCATTACTACTCAAGAGTATTTTAGAGAAAAAGTTTTATCGAAAGTTTTAGAGAAAAAGTTTGCCTATCATTTGAATTAATTAAAAAGGATAAAGATTTTTAACCCCCCCAAAAAAAATTGGTTAAAGTTCTAATTCTGTGCTAGTATGTAGTACTTAAATTTCATTGTTAAAATTATTACAGTAAGGAACCTCTTTATCTGGAAACCAGTTATCCGTAAAACCAATTATCCAGAATCATTTTTCAATCAATTAAATTCCTATTTTTTTCCTAAGAAAAGCAAAAAATGAGTTTTTTTTTTTAATTTGGAGGGTAAAATCATACAAGCCGGTGCCCACCCCATGTAAACATGGCGACAGTCGCTGGAGCTTGGCGACCGCCAAGCTCCAGCGACTGTCGCCATGTTTACTAGTCATTCTAGGCAACCAGTGGTCCGTTTTTAACTAAAAAAACCCCAGTGGATTCAGCAACCTAGTTGTACAGCTATCTAAACTAGGCAACCAGTGGTCTGTTTTTAACTAAAAAAACATCAGTGGATTCAGCAACCTAGTTGTACAGCTATCTAAACTAGGCAACCAGTGGTCCGTTTTTAACTAAAAAAACCTCAGTGGATTCAGCAACCTAGCTGTACAGCTATCTAAACTAGGCAACCAGTGGCCCGTTTTTAACTAAAAAAACCTCAGTGGATTCAGCAACCTAGCTGTACAGCTATCTAAACTAGGCAACCAGTGGCCCGTTTTTAACTAAAAAAACCTCAGTGGATTCAGCAACCTAGTTGTACAGCTATGTAAACTACGCAACCAGTGGACCGTTTTTAACTAAAAAAAAACAACAACAGTGAACTAAGCAACCTAGTTGTACAGCTAATGTAAACTGGGCAAACACTGGCCCGTTTTCAACTCAAAAAAACATCGGTGGATTAAACAACCTAGTTGTACACCTCTTATAAAGTCAGTATGATTAGAATAGCACGTAAATAGCACTTACGAAAACATAAACACTTCAAATATCAATTTAAAATTCACATTAAAAACCTTAAACATCGAAAGATTCGTTAAAAAAGAACACTTACCTCTATTTTTTTGGTAAATAACCGCTCAGAAATGTCCCCAACACCCACCGGCTTATAACGTACTATATTTCTAACAAACACCCACAAATTCTTTTCTTATATTAACATAACACATTTCATTCCCTTCCATCAATAACGCAAACAATTTCAAATTCCCAAACCTGACGAAACACGTATTCTTTATGGTTGCCAGTCACAACTACCACCGGCAGTTGGCGGTGCATCGCTCACTCTCGCGTCAGATTGTTCGCCAATGATTTGTAAACAAACCATTGACATGTAAACAAGGCACCGTATACGGAATATAGTCCATTTGGAGTACTACAGCTAGAATTTCTAAAGTGCAAATTATTAGCAACTTTGCGTACGTTCGGATGCAGCACCACTGTAAGTGAATCAACATTTTCTGTCCTTAGCCGAATAGATCGTGTACAACGATTATCAGTGACACACCAGCGATTAGCAAACTTGGTTTTCCTTGTGTTTGAAAAAAATGGAACCAAGAATATCGATTTACAAAAATGTTTGCGGAAATTCAATGAGATTGAAAATAGATGACTGTAACTGTTTCGATTTATGTAATATATTTAAAAATGTGATATATTTAAAAAAAATACTGGCACTTGATATTATAATTTGAAATAGCAGTTAACCAATTAAAGTCACTGTGCCTAAGTGAGATGCAATTTCTCATAGGTTTGTCACATTTAGTGTAAATACAGTATTTTATTGGAGATTTACATAAAGTAATTAAAATATTATTTTGATTCTACTTTAATTTATAATGGAGTCTGCAAGCGCAACATATTCCGCTTCCGTGGTGGAGAGTGTTATGTATTTTTGCTTTATCAAGTTCCATATACATGGTACACTATCCACAAAAATAAGATGATCACTAACCAGGGTTGTCAGATTTGCTGCCTGGATAGCTCCTCATTTTTCCCACCGGGGCAGGTCTTTTGGGTATAATCAGTTTTTTAAGATAAAATTTTGATTTGCATCATTTTAAAAGAAATATCTGAATAATAATTTAATTTATTGTAGAAGCATTTAATATCTTACAAAATTTTAAAGTTCTATTTCATTTCCAGATTATTTTGATCATTAACAGAACTATAAATCCTAATTCCATTCTGTTGCTTTTATGAAAAATAAAAATTGTCTATTTCTAATCGACCAGTCATAATACTGTTTAAAAGTTACTTTTAGTAATTTTTGACATCATTCATAAAATGAATGGTAATGACATAATAAATGGTAAAATAGCATACCATTATGTCATTTACATTGCTATGGTAAATTTTTCAAGTCGGGTCCATTTGACCCATACCGCGGCTTTAGGTATACCTGTCTCAAGCGACGCAGTTCTAATAAGAATTATAGCAACACTATTTTTGTACTTTTAATATCATTACCATTGAAATATAACATTTTTTTTTTTTTTCTTTAAGCGAAGTGCCAAGTTCTCTTTGTGAGTTAAACCCTAATTATTTTACGAAGTAAAATTTCTGGTTATTTTTATATTAAATTTAGATAAGTTGTGTAGAACTCGTATAAATTAGTTTTATTTTAAGATATTTATCCTCAGCACAGTGAATATTGGTATAAAGCTGAAAATTGTTTGTTGTGATGAATATTTAACGTGGTGTTGTAGGCTGAAATTTTGCTTATTTGAATGCTCTTTGATGGATTTATTTCGTAATAAAGGCATGTCCTTCACAAATAATGATGTGTGTCAAGGTATTAAATAAGGAATTCAGCAGAAAATTTGTGGTATGTGCTTTTGTTTATTTCTTGCTGTAATGTATATTGGTTTGATGCTGAGAATTTTTAAATAAATATAGGACCATAAAACAATAAAGTTTTTAGGGTTTTTTTCTTGTGTGTGTGCGTGTGAATTGGGAAGGATAGATTAAAAAATTTGAAGGTTATAAGAAACATGGATAATTTTATTCGTTACTTGGGTTTGCTATCGATTTGCTGAATTCACATACATTTTTTAATTTAATATGAATTAATACCTGAGGATTTTTGAATTGATTTTTGTTTGTAATGAGTTTTGATTTTATCCAGATTTTAGCAGTGTATGTTTTGTGTTTAGTTAATGTGGATGTGTGTAGTGTTTACGTTCATTTCATATTCTATTGCATTTGAAATATGTGTAAATCTGTTTTAATAAGGTGTTAGACCAACAACAGATCTGTTCTATTTTTTCATCTATAATCACTTTACTCATGCTACGGGGTAAAATGACCAACCAGAAAAAGTAATAATTCATCAGTTTTGATGGTTTTAAAAGAAAAAAAAATGTCTAGCAACTCTCACATAGCCCAATGTAAAACGTTTGAAAATGTATAACTTTTTATGTGTAGCTTAGCAAAGTTGAAAACTGCTAAATTTATGGTCATTTTACCACATCTGGCCCTACCAAGTAATAAAACTCAGGTAAACATATAGTAATATAAACTGTGTGAAATTGAAAGTATAAAAATATCTTAAAATAAAGAAACAAGCATTACAATAAATATAAAAGATTGGGTGTGGCTGCGAGGTAAAACTAATATTTCTTACGAAAGATTGCTTAAAGAAACAACTTACCAGCAGGCAAAAGAATTAACAGGACACAGATTTTCCACATAATTCTCCAATAAAATCTGTTCACGAAAACTAAAATTTGTAATTTAAAACCAATTATTTAGCGTATTATAATCAGTTCAGAACTTTTTATGGCCATTATAAGAAATTTAAAAAATTCATTTTAAATTTCTTTAACGGTGTCATTAAAACTAATTTTATCAAGATTTTACATGCAGGTTGGAAAACATTTCAAAATCACAAGCACTATAAACTTCACAATAAACACAACAATTTATAAATAAATAAAGAGTGACGAGTTCAGTTTGCGAGCAGATAATTTACCCGAATTGCCACCACTTCATTGGGTCAGGTCAGTCGGCTTTCAACCAATGAAATACAAGAACAGATTTTTCATTTGCTAGTGCAAGGCTAAACTGGATACCTACCAGTGGTGGGAAAAACTACTTTTTTTTTTGTAGCGCGCTACAACTACCGCTACTTTTCGAAAAATGTAGTTAACTACAACTACAACTACTTTTTGACAAATGTAGTTAGCTACACTACTTTTGAAATGTAGTCATAAGCGTAAAGTTTTCAAAATTATTGGGGGGGCCGGGCCCCACAACCGCATATATTCAAGTCAGTGGCATAGCCAAGGGGGGATTAGGGTGGTCGTAACACCCCCTTGAGGAATTTTTTGCAATACAAAATGTATATTCTTCACTCCCTTATTATACACCCGTATACATATATGTGAGTTGCAGAAGTCGTAACCCCCCCCATGAAGAATTTCTGGCTACGCCACTGATTCACGTACATATAACTTTACACTTATATATAGTAAGTCTTACTATATATAAGTGTAAATTATTGGAGGCGCTCGAGCTCTATGGGCCCATAGAATAATTCTACACCTATGTAAGGTAAGTATCCATGTTAGTATCTTCCTACCATGTTATAAGTTAAAAAATAGAAGCAAAGTAAAAAAACCAAAGGAGGAAAAAAAAACATTTTCGATGAAATAGTGCATTTTAGACACATCTGAAATTTTCTTCATTTCATACTTTACATTGCATAATCTGATTTTAATTAAGAACCTGGCGAGGGCAGCTTATAGTAACATTGTGTGTTACGTGGCGTCACAATGAATACTAAATCATGATTGAAATCAAAAGAAGGAAATTTTTAAAAGTAAAAGTAAAGATTTTTTTCAAACGTTTGTAAATGGCGTGAAATACTTTTTTATGTTAGTATAAATTAGTTTTCTGTATTGAGTGGTAAATTATTGGGTGGGCTCAGCCCCTATTCACAATTTATTGGGGGGGCTCGAGCCCCACGGGCCCATATAACTCTACGCCTATGAATGTAGTCGCTACTTCGCTACTTTTTCGCTACTTTTAAGAGACAAATTTTGTTAACAGATTCAATTTGCATTACATTCATATTTAAGGATATTTATATCCTAATTAGAGAAAACTATCGATATCTAAAGCTTTGGTTTTCTACTCGCGTCCAGCGTGATTAATGACCTCAGCGGGTGTCTCTCGCGTCCAAAGAACGCGTTTATTAAAAGGTGGTTTCCTTGTAGCGTCGAGCGCCGCAGATTTGGTGGACGCACGAAAGACCCCGGGCACCTTTTCGCCTTTAATTAGAAAAAACTATTGCTCTAATAAACAACTACCAGGCGAGTATTTGAGCAGGGGGAGGCGGGCCTCCTCCGAAAATGTAAAGCAATTATTAAAAAGGAGCTATTTTGAAACATTTCTTTTAACTTTAGAACAATAAAGTTTAAAATACCGAATCGTCCCCCTCCCCCCGAAATGGAAGCCTATATATACGCTACCACGGGCGCCGACTTGTAAAAATTATTGGGGGGGCTCGTATCCTTACGGAGGTGAACGGGGGGACACAAAATCCTTCACTCCGTCAGTATAATAAAGGGGTTCAGAAATTTTAGAATTGAGATTTTAAAATGTGCTTTTTTAACCTAACACTTTCATGAAAATAAAAGGAATTCCATTTAATAAATTTTTCAAAAATTTTTTGAACTCATTTTTTAAATTAAGTATTTGAACTCAAGATCTCGAATCAGTCTTCAGTACACGTATGGAGAAAGCAAATCTCCCTTCTGAAAGAACAACTGAAGTTTAATTAAGTTAATAACAGCAAAACAAGTAAAATCTTTTTCGAAATGTATTTAATGATAATTTCATAGGAAAGAAAATGCATGCAGTCCTGGACTGCATGCACGGAAAACTGTTCTACAAAACATTACTCCAGCTAATGTTTCAAAATACCCTAGAAGTACAAACGAGACGAAATACTAAAATCCGGATTATTTTATTTACTTGCAAACATTCATAAGAGATAATTTTTACTAATATAAAATAGTATTTTTTATTTTACTACATGATGAAATACCCATAAATTGAATCGACTTTAATTAAATGTCGCACTACTTTAAGACAGAAAAACTGATCACATTTAAATTACATTTATTTGACAACTTTTTACAGATTACATTTAAAAATACAAAGAAGTAATAAATACCTCCTTTCCATGTATTAAAACAAATCAAACAAATATACAAACCATCATACAAAGTTACAAGTCCTCTCTTCTACACATACATATTAAACGGATTTCCGTGATTTGAATTGTAAAAACAAAAACAAATAAATAAACAAAATATACTTTTAAATTCATTCTCATAGTATTTTCACAGAAGGAAAAAAATTAATTTTTCAATATCATCCTTGTTAACATTTAAAAATGATTTAACAAAGAAATCCAAGTGCGAGAATATATCAAAATTCAGAGTCTACACTATTTTAGGTCTTCATAAACATTTTAATATTGAAAACTTTCATTTTACATTAAACTAAGAATACTCATATAAAGAATACTTATATATTTCAATAACATTAAAAATGAAAAGAAATGAAATGTGGTTTTATGGCCAACTATCTGCGCGAGGGATCTAGGCCGAGGGGGGGGGGGGCTTCGTGTGGAACTTGGCATAGAAAACTCGACATATAAAATCTGCATTGCACTTTAAATCACACTTCTTTTTGGAAAACCGTTCCAGATTACCTTAACAATTATGAAAATAATTAAACCAGCACATAAGCAATTGGTAAATAAGAGACGCTCCTCGCAAAATGGACACATAGTAATCATTTTATAAACTAAAACCATAATGAATTATGCTATTTGAAACATATTTTGATGATATTTGTGCAACAATATATGAAAACTTATTTTTATTCAGTACGGAAAATAGTTGTATAAAATATAATCGTGCTTTACATTTAAAAGTGGAATAACACAGAAATAGATATACAATGCCAAAATTATCACTCTGAATTATTGTAGATATTTACAGACAATTTTTAAAAATACTCAACATTTTCACTTTACATTAAAATAAGAATACTCAATAATATGAAAAATGGAAACAAAATGAATGAAATCTAATTCGAAATCATAGTCTACGTCATATTATTTTTAAAACATATATAAAAACTCCACTGCACTCTAAATCACCCTTCTTTTTGGAAAATTGTTCCAGATTACCTTAACAATTATCAAAACAAATTAAACTAGCACACTAGCAATTAGTAAGTCAGAGACGCTTTGGCTAAATGGATACATAGTATTCATTTTATAAACTAAAACCATAACGAATTATGTTATTTGAAATTTATTTTGATGATATTTGTGCAACAATATACGAAAATTAATTTTTATTCAGAACGGAAAAAAGTTATATGAAATATGATTGTGATGGCTGGGGTACGAAGGGTTTTTTGTTTAAAAGCCTTCTTATGATTACCATAGCCTGTTCGTGTAGACATAGTGCTAAAAGTTCTCCTTATTGAATTTGCAAAATATACATCCATCTAATGCAAGGTATCACTGAAATGTGCACATAAAAATTCAAGCTAAATAGTCAGCTTCAAACTTTCTAGCACATATTCATTCAAATTTCAATTAAGAAGTGTACAATGCCAAAAAGTGTTTCGTGTGTACGAAGTCAATAATGAATCAGAATTATTTTCTCAGAGTTACATATACATATACTGTATAAATATTAACACTAAAATAGCTTTAATAATGTTTGATTATAATTTTTTCCTTTTAAATTTTAACGCAGGCCCCTAAAATGGTAGGAGCCCACAGGCGAAAGCCTACTCAGTCTAATGGGTAATCCGGCCCTGTTGAACAAAAGGCCAGGGCCTGACCACATTACAAATGAAATGCTCCAGAACATTCCGGTAAACACTCTCTTTGCCATCACCAAGATTATAAATGCCATCCTGGACACTGGTTACTTTCCTCCGGCCTGGAAACTTGCCACCGTAGTCCCGATACCCAAAGCTGGACAGAACCTGGCAAACCCGACTGCATATAGGCCTATTAGCCTCCTAAGCTGCTTGAGTAAGATAGCAGAGCGGGTGATTCTGAACAGGGTAAACGACCACATCACGGACAGTAACCTGCTTCTCCCAGAACAATTTGGCTTCCGGCCGGGGCACTCTACCGTCCATCAAGTGCATCGTGTCGTCGAGGCCCTGTCTATCCAGCATCAGCAGAAACGACATTCCGCCATCTTGCTTCTCGACCTCCAGAAGGCCTTTGACAAGGTCTGGCACGTTGGGTTAATTTACAAACTCGTCAAGCTCCATTTCCCGGACTCCTTAGTGAAGCTACTAAATAACTACCTGGTCCACCGCAGATTTCAAGTTAGAGTCAAAGACGCATACTCTAGCCCGTCACCAATTTCCAGTGGAGTCCCCCAGGGTTCCATCCTCGGACCCGTCCTGTTCAATGTCTTTATTAACGACATTCCGACCCACCAAGATACCATGCTGGCCCTCTACGCCGATGACGCGGCAATAGTCGGCCACGCCGACACTGGCTCTGCCCTCATCACTGCCATGCAGACTCATCTTGACTCCATCAACCGCTGGATCAGGGGCTGGAAGTTACTCCTGAACATTCCCAAGTGCCAGGCCTTGTACCTCTCCAACCGGAATAAGCCGACCAGGATTATGATCGACAACACCCCGATTGACTGGGAAGGACAGGTTAAATACCTTGGCGTCACCATCGACAGAAATCTCACCTGGAGACCTCACATTGATAGCGCCAGAGCCAAGATGGCCCTGGCCTACAGGAAGCTAGCCCCCATCATTAAAAACAAGAACCTCTCTCCGCAAAACAAAGCGCTTCTTTACAAGACATTTATAAGACCAACTGCTACGTACGCCGCACCGGTGTGGGCTTATGCCGCAAGATCCTCAATTGACCGACTAGAAAGCAAGCAGAATGGAATTCTGCGCACAATCCATAATGGGCATCATTTCCTAAAGAACGCGGCCATTAGAAGAGACCTGAACATCAAAACTCTTAGACAGTTCATTTACAGACTTGCTGTTCGGTACTATGGTACGCTGAACCAGCTTCCCAATGAAATAGCCGCGGAGTACCCGGACTATGACCCCTCCGAACCCTGCAATCGAAAACGCCCCAAAGCGGTCCTCTTCGTTTTTGCGCCCTCATAGTGAACTCCTGCACGACCAATCTGATCTGTAACTGATCCGGGCCCCCGCCCCCCCCCACCTCATGATAAAGTACCTCAAGACATATAACTACAAACTGGAGATAAAGCTCTATGCTAAGGTGCTCCGAAAAACCCAGAACTTCAGTTCAGTTCAGTTCCGGCCCTGTTTAGGTATAGTCCCTCTTTCCCCATGACAGCCCCCTCCTTCCTCCTCTATAATTTTTATGGTTTTGTAGCAGTTACGCTAGTTTGATATTCCATAAATAATAATTTACAAACATAGGTGCTTCATAGAGTGCTTTTACAGAAGAGGGAGGCTATTTGCAAGTGTGGGGTGGAGGTGGGGGTCGAATACGAGTATATGTATCACACACGCCCAATTCACACATTTTTCTATAAACCATTTTTTGATTTAGAGCGTTTTCTTTCATTGTGGGTTCGAGGCAACTACCCCATCCACCCTTACCTTAATCATGCTCGCTGTGACTCCCCTTTCCTTTGTCCTTCCTATGTATGGATGAATGCACATATTTACAAAACGGCTGCATATTTTTCTGCCAAGGAACAACGACTGAACACATAGTCAGAATATTGTGTGCATACTTTAGCGTTGTTATAAAATAAAGTAAATTAGTCAGAGACTAATGGTTTTCTAAAGAGGAATTCTCTTTCAGCAACACAATATGATATGTATGCACATGATCAAGGCCTCTCTGAATTTTGGGCCTTCTCCAAGTTCGGCTTGGGCCCTCATTTTTTTTCTTCCTTCTTTCTTGGCAAGATGGTTAATCTAGGCCCAGGGGGGTCATGACCACAGTGACCCCCCTCTGGAACCGCCACTGGTACCACATGCGGCTAAGAGTAGCAAAATAATGAACCGAACAGAAATCTTGCAATTATGAAACGAAAATCGCCTAAAACAACGAGTCTTCTTAAAGATTTCATGGTTTTCAAATGTTCATTTCTAAATTTTCGTATTTATGTGTAAACTACCAAAAATTTTTGAAAATCGTAGGGGGGCTGGGAGATAGCTAAGTAGTGCTCAGCCCGCCCCGCCCCCCCCCACCTCTGATTACACCCTTGATGGGGGAAAGAGTTTTATATGTAAAGAGAGAAGATAAGAGCAAGCAATTATAAAATATAATCCAGAAATTGTGCTGCTCGAAGATTTTTATGAAATCATTTTTTATTTAGCTCTTAACTGTAGCTAAATCAGAAACGTTAAGCGTTCGATATTAGTAAAGTTTTGATAAAGCGTATAAAGAAATGAATACTGTCTATATCCGAAACTATATTAAACTTCAATTTTTCATCTATCTCACAAGGTTCTTCATGATTTAAAATCTTCAAACTTAAATTTGACAATCAATTTTCTGCCTTGAATTGTTTTTAAGTCACATTTAAACGGTTTATTTTCAGCATCGAAACTTAATACTGCTGGGAAATGGGAATGTCACAATTGTTTGCAGTTTTGCACAATGGGAAAATCTCCCTTATGGTCAGACGTCTACAGAAGAGTCTTCATCTCACAATAGAACAAAAGTGAAAGCTTTTGCTGTACTGAAAAAAAAAAAAGATTACATTAAATGAGAACGACCCTCCTAAAAAAAAGCGCAGTCTTCTACCTACTAGAAAGCAATTCCATCATCAATTGTGTCACGGTGTAAAATCTGAAGGGTTCTTGTGTGGGAAAACACCCGTTTCTTTTTGCCTAGCTATCTGATGGTCATTTGTTTGTGCTTGCGCTCTTGATAAAGAAGGTTGACATCCGTGCCTTACGGCATTACAGGCGCCCAACGTAATTCCTGAATCCCTGTGAAAGAAAAAGTGGAGTGGGAGGCAGAAGAAGCTAGCGATACATTGTCTATTTTTAGGATTCTTAAGTTTAACCGATATGGAGGAAGAAATATGATTTGACACAAAAAAGTTGGAGTGAATTTTTTGAAGGGGCTCAGCCCCCTGAATAAAAATATTGGGGGGGCTGAAGCCCCTTCAAGCCCCATGAAGTCGGCGCCTATGTACGCTACTGGCAACTACTGCTAATTATTGAAGTATTGCTGAAACTAATTAAGTTTTAATACCTCTATGATAAAAATAAATTGGGAAAGTGAGCTCTGAAAGCATGAAAAAAATCATGAGAACTAAAAAAGTTTTTAAAAATATAATAATAAAATGGATGTCTGAACGGGAAAAAAAGGCCCGTTTTGAGACCCCTTTCATGTTGTACAAACATTCTAGTTTCTTGAGCACAAATCAAAATTAATGAGTATAAAGGCCTTTTTTCATGACTTACCAAATTAGTGATTTATGACGAATGACCCGTGTGAACCATGTAATATTGTATAATTGTTTTAATTGAAAACATCACATATGATATGCATATTATAAAATAATGAAAACAATTACTAATTAAATTCATGATATATCTATTTAAAAGATTACATTAAAAAAATCCTCTATATATGTTAAAGAAATTTTAAAAGTTATTATCATCAACACAACTTTTTCTTTGTGTTAGGTATAAAAGAATTTTATAGAATTATATTGTTATTTTAAGGCTAAGAGAGAGATAAGTCTCTAAGGATTTTACAAACTATTAATTATTAATAGAAATTCTCATATTTTCGTATTAAATTCTGAAAATTATTACACAAAAAACCTAATAATTTAAATATAATAGACACTAAAATTTTAACGAAAGAAAGCAGAATTTCAACATATTCATGGAAGACTGCCATGCCTCTAGTATAAAATAAAAACCACATAAATTTATTCAAAAACATGTTTATTAATTTTTAACAAGAGCTGGATCTCAAAATTGTTATCCGCCAAACATGATCGTCGAGGAGAAAATACGTCCGATGCAATCGAAAACAATCTTTGTACAGATGCACTGGACGGCACGCCAGTGTTAGTTTTTCTGAAGGCTTCTTTCATATACGTGTACGCCGAAAGCAAAGATACCGGTTTAATTGGCTCTGACAAGCACCTTGTAAGTTCTTCCTCGTAACTATTTCGAGTGCATGCGAAAGAGAAATTAAAAAAACCAGAAAAGTCATCATCCATGGGCTGATCCTCGATATTGATATCTGAAGTTGTCGGAAACATATTCTGGAGGTATTCCTCCATCCATTTTTTTGGCTTCGGTCTTCCTCTCCTCCTCAATCCAGAATAGTTTGAATCTCGGATGGAAACAAGCTGAGAGAACAGTTTCTCTGTCCCACAGCAAATGACTAAATCTCGTTTCCACCTGACGACTGAAGATTTTGCGCCCCCTCCTATTTTTTAAAAATGCAATTAGGTAGCTTTCAAATACCATTTGGCGCCCTTGGCCGATGCTGCGCCCGGGTACAGTTGACCTTCCTTGCTCCCCCGTAGCCAGGGACGGCCCGACACGGTAAGCAAGGCATCGGAGCGCCATATTCGAACTAAAAAACTAAGGAAAACTTAATGTGGAGCATAACACGGGGCTTCTTTACGTTTACAGGGAGGCTCCACGTACCCTAGATCAGCTCTTGCACCTAGCTACGCCACACATTTAGCTATAAAAGCTTTCAGGGGTTAAAATGAGGCTTTCAACTTCAATAATATACGGACTGTCAAATATGCATGGTGCTCTGAAACTCATTGGCAAAAAGTTAAAGAGTGGTAAAGGTAAATAAGACGGTTATGAATCACGTAACAATGTAGGGTTTGATAAGTCGTCCTCGAGTACCTGTTAATAATTTATTTTTTCACAGAAAGTTCACTAAAATTCATTATTAACATGATTGATTACTACTGTACATTGACTAAAAGATTTATTATTAAACAATTATTAACAGGTAAATGAAACCATTTCCGACATCCACAGTGCTAGATTATTCTGAACAGCCTTGGTAGAGATGGCGCCCGGTGCGGTCGCACCGTTCGCTCTACCTTAGGACCGGATCTGAAAACTGTCACTACAAACGAAGAACACTGTAACCGAGGTCAGCAATATTTTTAGCCCCTGAAATAATATCTTGGATGCATATGCTTATACCTTTTGTCCCTTTTCAACAAACTCAAAAAAGATAAGGTTATCAACTCGTCAAAAAAAAAAAAAAAAAAAAAAATGTGTACAATTTCTACATATTTACTTTCTTTTTTTCAGTTTCAGGTTCCACGAAAAATATACTAATCAGTTTTTACACTTCTTTGAGACAAAAAACATTCCGAGTTATAGAACATAATCACGTGATTAATTAATGTTTGAAAAGCTACAATACTGCAGAACTGTCATTACTCTTGTGGAAGTTGAACACACCACCAGGACACAAGGATAATAAAGAGTGCCCAAACTCAAAAAAGTGCACTGTAACGTCGAAAAATGACCAAACCTTAATATAAATAAACTTAGTAAAACTAAGTATAAATAAAATTGTTGTTCAATGCATCGATCATAAGGAGGAGGCAAAGAGAAAATTAAAAATGTCGGTGACTTTCCAGAAGCGGTCTCGATGCTTTCAAGAAAATTCCTGTGAGAAAACCGTAAGTTTTTCTCACGCTTCGTAGTTTTCCGTAGATGGTGAGTGAGAGGATGGGGGGGGGGGGGCTCGCTAATTGCGAGGACTGACTATATATCATGTCAGATTTGAAAGGATATCGCCTAAAAGGAAGTTCACGGAATACTGGACACTGAATGATTGGCAATCATCCTGGCAAGTGGACACTACACTGTATTTATGGGTGCAATAAAAAAAAAGATCAAAGAAAATTAATGATGTTACAAAAGCATACAATTTACAGATATGTAAAATTCCTTTTCGAAAGCAAAAAATACTCAATTTTATGTTGATTTATGTTGCAAACACGCAATAGCAGTCAAAAATATGCAGACCCTGATCAGACATAGAAGGGGCCCCGACGCAAAAAAAAGGTTGTTTTGGGCCCCTATACTATTACAGACATTTTAACTTATTTGTGATTGTTTTCTATTTTCCCAGCATAAAAATAAAACATTTCAAAATAATTCTAAAATTAAATTAAAAATTACCCATGTATTTATACTCATTTAGAACAAGACTGTGCATTTAAAATTGATTTTAATATTTTTTTAATCCATTTGTATTATTAGCGTATGTGTGCGCTGAGTTCCACCTGCCAGAAAATTTTCTTTTCTTCATCATAATATTTAAAAACATGCTAACTAATGGATATTTTGTGATAAGTACATATGGCCATAAATTTTCAATAACGCCTTTAATTTCTATTTTATTGATCTAGTCTTAGAAACCATTGTGTTAGAAAGAAGAACAGAAAATAAGTCTCGAAGCCTTTTTATTGTTACACAATTATGATATAGATAAAGGAAATTTAGCTTAATAAAAATTATTATTGCAGCATATATAAATTTAATATACAATAAATGGAGAGATTTGCGAGGCCTTTATTTTTCAGGGGCTCACGGGCCCACACGCCCGTGTGATAATGAGACTCTCGAGGCCCCATCAAAATAACCTCTGTTCAACTTTGGACCTCTCTTTCCTTCCTTTTTAGTCCTCTTTATGGCAGATTGGTGATTCTACAAATAATACTGAGAACGATAAAAAGAAAAAAGATGCACAATGTCAGGCTTCCGCTTCAGGCAAAGCAAACCCCCTCCCCCCCCCTCGTGTGCGTGTGTCCCCTAGGAGGGGGGGGGGCGGGGGAGAGATTGGGTGTCTTTCAAGCATCAGTTTCAGTTATGCTTGGAGTCAGAAGAGAGAGAAATTGCACCACGGGATCAATCGCCGGAAATGATGACACGGCAAAAGTAGCTTCCAAAATTCGCTACAAACTACTGTTTTTTTGTAGCGCGCTACACGCTACACTACTTTTTTAAAAAAGTAGCGCGCTACACTACAAACTACAAAAAAAAGTAGCGGCTACTGTAGTTTCGCTACAAGTAGCGCGCTACTCCCCAGCCCTGTATATA
>JAWZYV010017525.1:0-34810 GCA_038373885.1 Cheiracanthium punctorium
TGTTCCCCCCTTTTTTATCTACTTTTAACCCTTTTGAATTCTACATTTCACCTTTTAGTTTTTTTACATTTTAGTACACTTTAGTACATTTTGAATTTTAGCTTTTACTAGGTCTTGTGTACCTACTACCCGAATACATCATGACACGTTTTTAACTCCTTGTCTGGCGCAGTATGTCCTTTCTGGACCTTGTGCCATTAAAAACCAACCAATCAAATCACGAATGTCATGTGCATACCTGCCAACTCTTCCGAATTTTCCGGAAAATAGTACTTTTTTTTGGCCTTCCGTGCAGAAAACAATTTTTCCAGATTTTATCAAAATATTTTTAACTGCGCCAATTCTGGCACTTTTACACCGTTTTATGGAACGCCTTACCGACAAAGAGAGTTGCCGAAATAAATCTTGGAAAGATTTCAGTTTTAGCCAATCAACTACTACCTTTTTGATGACGTTTCAGCCCGCCAGAAGTATCTCCTCCCTCTGGTCCATCCCCTTAACGATCCCATCGGCAGAGAATTCGCAAGCTGCATTCCGATATTGCAATGCATTCTTCCGTGTCGCGTCATTCCGGTCTGGGCTGTTCCCAATAGCTATTTGTGAACAATAAATATCCCAACTCATATGTTTATTTAACTCTCAGACTTACCTGAATTGTGAAATTTTCCAACTTTAAGGGCTGCAATAAAAAGGTTCAAATAAAGTTTTAACAACATAAAGTCAGTTTGATAATTTCCCAAAGGCAAATAATTTAACTTAAAAGCTAAATGAATTTAAAGGAATAACTTTTTATTAAATTTAAACCTTGCTCAAAATCTTTGCTTGCGTCAACATTCGTTTAAGACGCACAGCACAAATCTCCGGTTTGCCATCAGCCGCCATCTTGTGTGAGTGTAATGGTTGGTTGGTGCAGTAAGCATCGCCCGGAGGAAACTGCTGAAAGCTGTTCGCCCAATCACTGGCGCGCTTTAGAAGCCCGGTAAACGCCGTTCAAACGAGCAGCCGGGGAACAACTCAGAAATGAGATGCGCCGTCGACAGTGATAAATAAAAGGAGGAGCTTCCGCCGTAATCACGGAAGAAAGACAGCAGACACAGCTGAAAACCGCAGATAGAATCGGGTAAGCAGAAGTTGTGGCGATGTAGCAGTACGAGCGAGCGGAAATGCTCTTTAGTTCAAGATTGCATCTATTTGTCAAACAACTTACCATCTAAACATTAAGTAAATGTACAGGCTTGATCTTAAATGTAAAAACTGTTCAAAATCGCTGACTTTAGTTGGTAAAAATAAATAAACATTCCAAATTATTCTGAGGAAAACAGCACTTTACAACGAAATTTTTCCAGATTTTTTATGTCAAGAAGGTCCGTTGCCAGAATTGTGCCCCTCTTAAGCTTCCATAGCTTGAGATTCTGTGTTTTTCAGATGATTCTAATTTCACTGAATTCCTTAACTTTCAACTGTGCGATAGGTGAAAATGATTCCCTCGCTAAAATTGAAAAATTTCAATACTCCTTTCTCTCCCAGCATATAATGTTGTTGCTGGATTCAAATTAAATAAGAAAATTATGATTCATGCCTTGAATTCTTAAAACAACTTTATGGACGTACTGATTTTATTATTAATTCCTATATGACAAAACTACTGAACTTAGAACCAGTGAGAAATTCTTCGTACATAAAAGGGTTATGGGTCATTCCATCAGGGCCGATCCCATGGGGGGTGTGAGACACCCCCACCCCACCCCACACACACTTAAAATGCAGTCAGCAAAATTGCTATTCCGGATTTCCAAAACTCATTATTCTAGTATTCAAAAGAGTTTTTAATCGGCATTTTTCCTAACTTTTGTCCCTTTGACGTCCTACTTCCAGTGCATACAAAACCGAGTGAGAAATTCCTTTCATATTCGCATCAGTCAAAAGAAAGAAGTGGGAATGAATAAAGAGATCTCTGCACTGGGTAGCCAGATACACAAAAGGAGGAGTCGGAGAATCAGCTCTCTGCAATTGACACCACGTACGTCCCATGACACCTGTCTCGGCATTTTTTCCAATGCAAATAATCATCTCACATGTCCATAGTAATCTAATTAAGAGTCTTCTGTGCACATGTCTATGGGAGACATACTGTGTATGAGAACAAGAATGTTCCAGTCTCATATATTGCCCTGGGACAAAGTATGAAATACCACTCTGTATGAAGTAAAAATAGCGCAAGGAGGCTGCAACTGGCCCGAGGCTGTCGCCACCCTTTGATCCAGAGTGGTCTTTTCTGGGAAATAGATGTATTTTCTTTGCTTATTGGAAATGCATGGGAAAAAGGAATTCGCTAGTAGTACAGTAGACAATAGCGTGTTCCCTATTCCGGTTAGCTAGGCAGCAACCGAGCCAAAGTCGAACATATACTTGGAGGAGCCTTGGTGTACCTTGGAATCTAAATCTAGCATACCTTAATTAGAAGAAAACCATCTTTGGCTTTTAAGATATAATTAATACATCAATTTGGTAAAAATAAATATTAAAAATTTTTCTTGCATTCAACAAAATGAATTAAAAGTTTCTGCAGTGTGCATTTAAGACTGAAGATTGAAACCAAGTTGTAAAAAAAAACACGAAACTAGTTTTAAACAAAAGAAAATGACAAAAAGTGCAGTGCACAAAATGTGATATGTAGTCGTTTTGATAATGACTAAAAGAAGACGTGTAATAACTGTCATAATGGAAAGAATTTCCATACAAACTGTTGGAGCTCCGTCAAATCCATTCTCCAAGAAAAAGATCATCACCGATCTCGTAACTATATATTTAGATTATATTTGTACTACTTTTTATGATTTACTTTCATATCATTCATATAGAAATAATCCTAATTTTGTAATTTAATTTGATTTTAGAAAAATGATAGGTAAGTTATAAGAGATAAAATGCAAGAGTATAGATCACAGACCCATTAAAATAGGAAGACATGGCAGAGCAAATAGTGGGGGTCACGACCTTAGCAGCTTCAAAATCAATATGCTTAATTTTCCATCTTCTCTTAAATTACAGGAAAAATTAACTTTTCGAGCTAGAATTACTTTCCTTATTCCAGTTTTTTCCCTCTTTAAGCCTCCCATTCTTTTTAAGCCTTTATTTTTTAACGCTTTCTAAAGAACTTGAAATGTTTATGCTTTCAGTTTGTCTGTCTTCCCGTGCTCTAACTGCCGCAAATATGCATCGACCGAATTTTTATATGATAATGAAAAGTACCATAGCATGTATCCTATTGAAAAGGATGTAGGTACCATTTATAGTTCTTTTACGGGAGCACTCAAAATAATTCCAATGCATTGCAGCCTATGGGCAGAGAATGTTCAGAGTACATATTAAAAACGTTCATCCATTTCAAGCAAAATAAAATTGGTATTTATTAGTGAGGTTTATGAGAGCATTCTGTCCATCCGCATGGGTGGACGTAGCGTTGATGCCTATACGGGGCTAACAAAACAACACTCATAGATTAGGCTTTAAGTGCAGTACTTAAAACGATATTTTAGTTTCTTTTAAAAACAGGTAAAAACACATTAAAATCCGTTATGTAGCACTATCGGTGGCAGCCACCACCTTCTTCAGCACAGGTCTTGGTTGTAAATGGCCAGCTCTCTTCCTCAGACTAGCCCGTGTTTGTACAACCACAACATTTGGATCAGAGCCAATGAAATTGCTCCATTCCCCGAGAGCAAAAAACATCACGAGAGAACGCCAGGATGAACTAGAACCTTAGGATGAACAGATGTTGGCGAGAATCAAATTCTGCATCTCGAGGACATTTGTTTATTACTTTGAAGGAGCAGAATTTGACAAATATAATTTGCGTTTAACATATTTCTTGATATCAATAAGCAGTATAGTGTGAAAATTAAACTTTTATATTAGTATTGATTGTGTGTCTTTATATTTTTTACTTAAAGAAAATTACAGATACATTTCTATTGTTTTAAAATATTTTTTACAGCTTTTATTAAATATAATCTTTTATTAAATATCATCATAGGCGTCTATAGAAACTTATCTAAAGTAAGGGGAGGGTTAATTAAGAAAAAAAACACTACCGGGAGGTGGAAATTTGGACTTGTAAGTTTTGATTTTGCTTTGTGATGCAGTTTTGTTTATAAGTCGATACCTTAAAGCTCGAGTACCCTGTCTCTCCCCCCCCCCTTATGGCCACCCATGCTTATGACATATATCATTATAGTATTCAAGTAGCATTTAAAAATCAAAATGATTAAACTTTACTAAAAACGTATTTTTTTAAAAATTTATTTATTGTAAAACTAAGAATGAATACTAATGATCATAAATGACTTTTAAAAGTTTATATAGTAACATAGTTTAATAGTCTGGTAATCTAAAATGAGTTATGAGTTGCATCTTCCCTGCAATCATTTGTGATTGTGCAAAAGTCTTCTTGCGAAAACAATGATTTTTTTACTACTTGTAGAAGGATATTAGAAAACTGTACCCCCCCCCCCAATTTTTTTCAGGCCACGGCTTATTGTTATACATCAGTAGCATTTCTATTAGTCTCTAATATTTTTCTTCACTTATATTTATTCAAAAATGTCTAAGTCAACGATCAATATTTTGCCTCCCGGCACGGGTGCCTTCCAGTCCCATATTACGGACAGGGCAAACCGGGCAACTGCCCAGGGCCTACAGATTTTAGGGCCCAAAAATCTCGCATCTTACACTTTTGTAGTTTTAAAATAAAATTACAAAAGATTTTTAAAAAATTCAGGAGATAAATAATTTTTTTTATTATAAAGTATGAACAATGAAAATAATTCAAATTTATATTTGTATAAATTAATTTAAACTTATTTTTAATTCTTCGAAATGCTCTATATTGATATAGCATACCAATATGTAGGAAAATAACTAACCACATTTGTAAAGAGAATTTTTAGCGTTAAAAAATAGCAAAATTTTTCAATTATTTGTTATTTTAAGAAATATTTACAAAAATGACTAAAGTGTTTGTATTCCATGCATGTTAGCAACTGCGATATAGCATTTCGAAGTAACGTTTAACTATCTGTTTCTTTGATTTCAGATTACTTAACACAAAATTTGTGTTAAGAATGGGTAAGATATTTAAAAAGCCTTCAGTATGAACCGATCATAATTTTTTGTTTTGAGGGGGGGGGGTTATTGCAAGGGGGCCCAATTTTTTTCTTCTGCCCGGGCCCACAGTTGTCTTGATCGGGCTCTGGGGCCCTCTTTGCCTCCCCCTACTCTACGAGCTACGCCACTGGCCCCCTTTTGTAGGGCCCGTATACAGGGTCTGATTGCCAAAAGCTTCATTGCCTCCCCCCTTCTTTTGCAAACTTTTTTCAAAGTTTCCAAATTTTAAACTTAAAGAACAATTTGGGGGTACCCTCTTTTTGTAGAGGCCCCGGGCTCTTGCCCCGAATGCCCGCCCGGGAATCAGGCTCTGCCCATATATCTCTATCACCTATAATGTATTAACTTCAAAGTTAACTCGTCTCTACTTTTGGTGACCTTAATAAATTACTGTAATAGTTTCAAAATTATTCATCATTTCTATCCCAACTCTTCCCAAATATGAACAAAAGCGACATTTTTAATTCTAATTAACTTACACGGAAATAAAATGCAGCAGGTTCGTATGTTAAATGTTCTGCATCACTATTGTGTACAGCAAATTTTCTCATAAAGTGTCTTAACACTGAAAACAGAAATTATGAAATTTAACAGGAGCGACTTGTCTTCTTTTTAATTCGTATATTTTTTATTATCGCTTTAAAGAAAGCAAAATACTTTAAGTCAATCAAAACATCTTAAAGTGATAAACAATAATGTCGTTTCACTATTATTGCCGTTGGTTTTTTAATGACTTAATATAACTGTCCTGCTTCATCCGACTTAAAAAAAAATCCCTGCAAAAAAGAAAAAAAAAACCATTCATGATGGGACAAAACCGCAGGTCTGATTCCTCGCCAAATACAAGCTACCGAAACTTCCCATCCGATG
This sequence comes from Cheiracanthium punctorium, assembly GCA_038373885.1. NCBI lineage: Eukaryota > Metazoa > Arthropoda > Arachnida > Araneae > Cheiracanthiidae > Cheiracanthium > Cheiracanthium punctorium. Next base: position 6,037 of record JAWZYV010017525.1, read on the forward strand.
ACTCTGCAACCCTAAGTTTCCCTCTCCAGGAATGGAGCAGTTTCATTGGCTGATCCAAATGTTGTGGTTGTATAAACACGGGCTAGTCTTCCTCAGCAGGGCGTTCCACCCAGGATCGTGTTGGGTCCGTGGATGAAATGCCAAGTATGTCATAAAAATGACCCACAGTTTCAGTTGTACCACTAGAGGTGAAGGCTTAAAAAATTGACGACACTTTATATTTTCTCTACTTAAATTTATTTAAACATTGCACAAAAGAACACTTACAAAACAAATTTAAAAACAATTTCAGATTTTAAGATAAACCAGGCCATCTGGAAAAATTTCCAGTTCCAATGCAAGCCTTTTATAATATATATGGCAGAAATACATCATGCCCTTCCCATGACTAGGGCAACCTTCTAGCTGTATCAGCAGTCTGGCCTGTGTGTTTTCTCGTAAAGCAGACACTTTATATACTATATAAAACAGGTTAATTTTACAGTTACAGAATAAAAAAAGTATGCAAAATTTGCATAAAATAAAGGTTCAATAAATTTGCATATTGAAAACAACCTCAGAAAATTGCCTTTCACTTCAGGCTTTTCACTCTTCACCCATGGTTTAAACATTAGTTAAAAGTCCTACCCTAACCAGAACTAATTCTCTTACCCCCATGATTCTTTAGAGAACCTAAGCATCTATTTGTCAAAAGGAAGACCCTTATTTTTCAGGAAGCATTACATCATTAAACTACTGGGCCATAGTTCAGAGGCTATTTCCATCCAGCAGCAGTAGTCAACAACTAAACACAACAACTTTATTGAATATTGAGCTTAGGTTTTTAAATTTTACTTTGAAGTTGTCTTGGGTCTTCAATGAATAAAAAGTATATTATTTCAATTTTATTTATTTAATTTTTTTTTTTTTTTTTTTTTTCCAATAAGAAGTAGGGGTTTTATTTTGTTTACATTTTTAACTTATTAGAGATACTACTATTTAGGGTTATGAAGAAGTTTAAAACCATTTGAATTTTATTTTTAAACTGATATTAATTACTTTTAGTTGAACTTCCATACAATTAAGAGGTTTAACCCATGGGTGAATAACATAAACAAAACTTAAGCCTAATTGGCACATGAAAAAAACTTGATGAAATAGATGGCTGATGCAAGGCCAGGGAAAAACAATTGGGCAAAATAAATTTTTAGCATCTTAAATCTGAATTCAGTTAAATATATTTAGTTTAATAAAAATTATTTAGCTCCAACAAAATGCCCCCCTTTCCCCAGGCCCTGCATTAGCCAAATAACCATTCACAATAGAATGAAAACGCATCAAAGGGCAAAGCCTTTGTAAAAATGTCAGCCACATTGGCCTTTCCTGACATATGTTTAAGTTGAAATTTGTCTAAATTTTCTTTCACATAAAAAGTCCTTGTATCAATATATTTTGTTCTTGAATTTTCTACATTATTTTTTGAAAAAAAACAATACTTTGGTTGTCACAGTAAACAAGTGGTTTTTCCATTTTTAAATTTAAGACTTTTAATTCATCCAATATTCTTAGTAACCAACACATTTCTTTAATAGCATCTGACAAAGCAATGTATTCTGCCTCCATACTAGATAGGGCAGTACATTTTTGTTTGGACGAATTCCAAATGACTGGTACTTCATCAAGCAGGAGAACATAACCACTAATTGACTTTCTGCTGGTTAAGTCCGAAGCCCAACTGGCATCTGAATAAACTTTTAAATGATTGTTTGAAATTCTAGATAAATTTATTGAAAAATGTTTAGTATTAACTACATATTGGAAAATTTGACACAAGTATTTCCAATGTGTCCACGAGGGTGCACTTGAAAATTGGGACAGAGCTATTACAGAGTATTGAATATCAGGTCGGGTTCTTGAAGCAAGGTACAAGAGGCAGCCAACTAATTCTCGATAAGGAACATCAATGTTTACTGCTTCAGAAGTTTTATTTAACATTGCACCCGGGGAAAGCGGTAATTTGCATTTAACCCTGGGGATATCTTTAAAAACTTCTGTTAATTTTTCAATATATTTTTGTTGGTGCATAAGAACCCGTCCATTTACTTCTTCAAATTCAACACCCAAAAAGTTTTTAATTTTTCCTAGAATTTTAATTTCAAATTTTGATTTAATGAGATTTACCACTTCATTTAAAATTTTGTTATTTTCAGCAAAGATTGCAAAATCATCTACATATACTAGTAGAATTACTTTAAATTTATACATCTATAAGCAGTTACAACTACCCATTTTTATTAAACCCAATTCTTTGAACGTACCGTCCAATTCTAAAAACCATTCTCTACCTGCTTGATGAAGCCCATAAAGGGCTTTAACCAATTTCATTACATAAGATTCTTTACCTCTCTCAAGGAATCCTTCAGGCTGCTCAATGTAAATCAATTCATTTAGTGGTGCATAAAGATATGCACACTTTATGTCCAAATGTAAGGTTATCCAATTTTTGTATATACTAAAAATGACAAAGAAAACCCTGACCAGGGAAAATGAAATTACAGGTGAAAAAGTGTCAAAATAATTGATCCCTCCTATTTGTCGGAATCCCTGAGCTACAAGGCGCGCTTTAAAGACTTTAACCTTTTGCGACTCACTTTCTTTAACTGTAAAGACCCACTTGCTGCCCAATACTCTAGCTTGGTCGGGTCTGGGAACTAGTTCAAAAACTTCCCTTTTCTTTAAAGTCTGTATTTCTGTTTTCATGGCCTCGTGCCATTTTTGTTTTTCTGGTAGACCCTGGGATTCCTTAAAAGTTTTTGGAATTTTTATATCTGCACAAAGTGCCTCACCTTCAGATTTAGTTTCCTCAGATTCATCCTCATCCACACTACTATCACTGAATGTTACTTTCCTTTGGGGTGTCCAACTAAAGTCTTTGGGGTCATATGGTATGTCCCTTTCCTTACAATATTCTTCTACTTCTTTTTTACTTCGCAGCCTGACCCCTTTTTCTGGATAGTAAAAAATATCTATACGGCCTTTCGTTTTCCCCCTTCTTCTTGGTATTTCTACCCTCTTCCAATCAATTTTAGGAGGTGATAATTGGGTTGAATCATGACTAGGTAAATTCAGTGAATCACTATCAAAGTTTTTAAAATCATTAAATAAATTTATATCAACTGTACTAAAATCTTTGTTTTCTGTTTCAAATTTGAGATCATTTTCATTTATTTTTAAATGCTTAGTTTCTTCAACTGAAGTTGTCCCCGGGTACCATATTCTGTATCCCTTTGTGCTGGAAGCATACCCTATCAAAATTCCCTTCCGGGCTCTTTTATCAATTTTGCTTTTATGTTTAGGAATATGGGCAAAAACTTTACTACCTGTAATTTTTAAGTGTTTCACTGAGAATGTTTTATTTATCCAAATATTTAAAGGGGCTTTACCATTTAACTTTTTATGTGGGAATCTGTTTTTAAGATAATTCTGTGTTAACACTAATTCTGCCCAAAGTGAATAGGGCAATTCAGTTTGGAATAATACAGAACGAACACCATCCAATAAACTTCTGTTAAGCCTCTCGGCAATCCCGTTCATTTGGGGCAAATATGGGTTAGTTTTTTCATGCCTTATTCCCTGCTCTCTTAAAAATTCCTCGAATTCATTTGAGATAAACTCTCCTCCATGGTCGGTTCTAATTGCTTTTATCTTCTTACCTTTCTGTTTTTCTACAAAGGCTTTATACTGTTTAAAAAATTTTAGAGCTTCATCTTTTGTTTGAAGGGTGTACACAAATGAATATCTTGAGAAATCATCTACTACAGACATAAAATATCTAGCATTACCCAAAGAAGGGACAGGGGAAGGGCCCCAAAGGTCCAAATGTAAAAGTTCAAGAATTTCAGAAGTTTGGATCCTATCTATTTCTGGGTGACTCTCTGGAGTGCTCTTGGCAAGGTTGCAAAATTCACATTCCTCAGCCTTACTTTCTAATTTATTTAAACCAATAACATTTGAAGATTTTGAAAATTCCACAAGAGTTTTACTATTGTAATGGCCAAATCGAGAATGCCATAACATTAAATTTTTATTTGTAATAAAAGCTGCATCTGCTGATTCATTATTTACATAACTTGTTAAAATTGAATAAAATCTGTCCTTGAGAGGGGCAAAAAACACAACCTCACACTTTTCATTACAGACACTTCCTTTATCATTAGAAAAATTCACTTTAAAACTCTCCTCACATAAACATCTGACTGAAACCAAGTTTTTGCACATATCAGGTACATAATAAGCATTTTTTAAAGTCAAATTGTAAGTAACAGTACCTGAAGGGATTTGAAGACTGACATCACCAACCCCCAGTATTCTTGTAGATCCTTCTGCTGTTGCGGCACTGCTGTTCATAGGCTCCAGGTTCTGGAACGCATTTCTTTTAGTAATGAAATGACATGTTGCAGCACTGTCTAACACAACTTCTAAAGAGGGCGATTCACTTAGGAGGGCTGCAAAATGTGCTTGCTTGTCTCCTTCAGTCTGCTTTTGGGGACCCTGATGAATAAGCTTGTTTGAGAATTTCCTTTGTTGAAAGTCCTTTTTCTGGGGTGGTCAATTCTGTAGTTGAAAACAACTCCTCTTTAAATGCCCAGGCTTCCCACACTGGTAGCATACTATTTCTTTTCTGGACCAGGTATTCCTCTTTTTCACAGAGACCAGAGCTTGATGATTAACAGTCTCCGTTACCTTGCACTTTTGACGATCAGCTTCGGCCAGCAGCTGTTTTCTAATTTCTGAAGTTGTAAATTCTTTATCAGGTAGCCTGTACAGTTGGACGACTAAATTTTCATAGCTATTTGGCAGATTGTCCAACAGCTGGAAAGCGATTTCATCATCAGCAATATTCTTCCCTGCCAATTTTAGGTCTTTCGCAGCTTCCAAAACTTTACCAATGTAATTGTCCATGCCGTCAGACTTTTCATACTGAATTTGAAAGAAAGTTCTTCTAAGAGCAGCTATTCTAGCTCGACTACAGGGCTCGAATGCCGATTTTAACAGCGTCCATGCTTCAGCTGGAGTTTTGGCTTCATAAAGCAGGCTTTTTAAGTTTTCTTCTATACTAAGGCAGATGATGGCCAAAGCTTTCTTTTCCTTCTTCAAATCCTTAACTTCTGAAGTGGTGCCAGATACATCCTTGGCTGCTTTGTTGACTTCCTCCACTAGAGACTCTGAACAATATTCTGACAGATCTTGGCCTGCTAGGTACATATTGATGCTATATTTCCATAGCTTGTAATTATCCCGGTTTAGCTTTGGAAAGGCCATTACAGTTCCTATGGGTTCACTAGTAGAAACCATATTTCTTAAGTCTTCTTCACCCCAGGTGGCTGAGCAAAACCACGCTCGGGGCTATCACTGTTGGGTCCGTGGATGAAATGCCAAGTATGTCATAAAAATGACCCACAGTTTCAGTTGTACCACTAGAGGTGAAGGCTTAAAAAATTGACGACACTTTATATTTTCTCTACTTAAATTTATTTAAACATTGCACAAAAGAACACTTACAAAACAAATTTAAAAACAATTTCAGATTTTAAGATAAACCAGGCCATCTGGAAAAATTTCCAGTTCCAATGCAAGCCTTTTATAATATATATGGCAGAAATACATCATGCCCTTCCCATGACTAGGGCAACCTTCTAGCTGTATCAGCAGTCTGGCCTGTGTGTTTTCTCATAAAGCAGACACTTTATATACTATATAAAACAGGTTAATTTTACAGTTACAGAATAAAAAAAGTATGCAACATTTGCATAAAATAAAGGTTCAATAAATTTGCATATTGAAAACAACCTCAGAAAATTGCCTTTCACTTCAGGCTTTTCACTCTTCACCCATGGTTTAAACATTAGTTAAAAGTCCTACCCTAACCAGAACTAATTCTCTTACCCCCATGATTCTTTAGAGAACCTAAGCATCTATTTGTCAAAAGGAAGACCCTTATTTTTCAGGAAGCATTACATCATTAAACTACTGGGCCATAGTTCAGAGGCTATTTCCATCCAGCAGCAGTAGTCAACAACTAAACACAACAACTTTATTGAATATTGAGCTTAGGTTTTTAAATTTTACTTTGAAGTTGTCTTGGGTCTTCAATGAATAAAAAGTATATTATTTCAATTTTATTTATTTAATTTTTTTTTTTTTTCCAATAAGAAGTAGGGATTTTATTTTGTTTACATTTTTAACTTATTAGAGATACTACTATTTAGGGTTATAAAGAAGTTTAAAACCATTTGAATTTTATTTTTAAACTGATATTAATTACTTTTAGTTGAACTTCCATACAATTAAGATAGGTTTAACCCATGGGTGAATAACATAAACAAAACTTAAGCCTAATTGGCACATGAAAAAAACTTGATGAAATAGATGGCTGATGCAAGGCCAGGGGAAAACAATTGGGATAAATAAATTTTTAGCATCTTAAATCTGAATTCAGTTAAATATATTTAGTTTAATAAAAATTATTTGCGCATGCGTCATATCATTCACAGCGCCATCTGTGGTTATAATCTGTAGGGCTTCCATATTTAGGGCATAGTGACTGTTTTTGTAATTGGTGAGTTTTTGGCTATTGTTAAAGTTGATTTCTATGGGGTGTTCCTGGGCTGTTTTTGCGAGGGCAGTAGTGGTTTTATTGAATTTAATGTCAGTTTGATGTTCCTTTTTTCGGTCTTTGATTTTTCGTTTTGTCATGCCAATATAGAAGCCCTGTTTATTGGTACTATTGTCTGTAAAGCTTAGTTTATAAATACCGGCGGTTTCATCAGGATTGATATTATCTTTATCACTGCGAATGCGTTTGAAAATATTTTGATTGGGTTTTATGGGGATTTTGATATTTTTCTTTGCGGCTTCATTTGTGATTTTTAGGGCGGCTCCCCTGCAGTAGGGAATGGCATTGGTAAATATTAGTTTCGGATTTTGATAGTTATTAATTTGTTCCAGTTTTTTGATTCTCTTTTTAAAAAGGTTTTTTACTGTTGAATTTGGGTACCCTGCGTTTTTACATTGTGTTTTGATAAACTGGAGTTCTTCATTGAGGAGGGTTTCGTTTGAGCGTACTGTAATTGCGCGATTGACATAGGATCGTATGGCGGCTATTTTAAATTTGTATGGAGTTTTTGAATTAAAAAGTACAATTTCGTTATTATTGGTGGCTTTTCTAAAAACTGTAGTATTAATATTATTCATCATATCTCTATTGATTTTGACATCTAGGTAGTTAATGGTGGCATTTTCCTCTATTTCTATGGTGAATTGTATGTTATTGTCTATTGAGTTGATTTCTTTGAGGATATTTTCAGTTTCATTTTTGTTAACTATTGCAAAGATATCGTCTACGTAGCGAAACCAAGTTTTTATGTGGTTGGATAATTTATCAAATATGGCCCTCTCCACTAGCCGCATTTTCCAGTCTGCTATGACACCTGATATCAGCGACCCCATAGGCACGCCTTTCTTTTGTTTGTAGAAATTATGATTAAACTGAAAATATGAGTTGTGAAGGACAAGATTACGTGCGCTATTTAATGTAGTGGAAGTAGAGCTATTACAATGTCATAGGCGTAATCCTGGGGGGCGAGGGGGGGAAATTGTCCCTGCAGTTGTAAAAATTGCCCACCTAGTCTAAAAAGTCAGAGGGCAAAGTTATGATTTTGAACTCAAATCATGCATTTATAACCCAAATATACTGTCAGATTCAAAAAAAAGAAAAAAAATTCCCCTGCAAAAATCAACAAAAGAATAGAGTCACAGAAGCTTTTCAACCCAACAGGAACGATGGCAGATTCTACCAAATGGCCAAGCTAGATAACTTTTCAGGAAAGCAAAAATCAAGGGGCAGCGATTTTAAACTTGTCTGAAATCAACTGTTCAGCGTTAGAAAAAAAGACCTCTTGCTGTAAATAGTGAGCAAAAAGAGGTCATTTTCACAGGCAATGCCGCAATTAGAGTTTATATCATCCGGGGCAAACCATAATTAGTATCGTGTGCATAGGTGCCAATAGTAATTTTCATAGGGGGAGCAAACTTTAAAAAAATATTCTAGAGGGGGGCAAATTTCAAACTTTTAAAAAATTTAGTTCTGTTTTTGCCATTTGTTAACATAATGAGACATTAGCTTAAAACTTTAGCGGGGCAAGTTCCCTACCTTTCCCCCCCCCCTTATGGGCGCCCATGATCGTGTGCCCCCTCACATGGAGCCGCGCCCCATCCCAAGAAACTATAACTGATTTTGGCGTTCCATTTAGAATGTCTCCCGGTGCTTGTCCCCGCTTGCCCCCCCCTTTAGTTGCCGCCCTGTCACAGGTTGGGGCCAGTTTCTCATTTATATTTTAATGAACCTAATTTTGGTGTTTGAAGGTCAGCAGCAGAGAGACAACACACTTTTATGATCGAGCACAACTTACTTGACTTGACAGACGACTAATTGCGAATTCAAATGCGACGCAGTTTAAGAGAACAAGAAACGGTCTGCGATTTTATGATTTATATCTGCTGTCAGGGGCAACTAGGGACACGTGCCCCAGACTTGGTAGGGGGCTCCAAAATAAGTTATGGTTCCATGGGAGGGAGTCGTTCTAGTTGGTTCGTCGTGAGAGATAAACTCTAGTTGCAGTACTATCTAAGTCAGTATTTCGATACCTTTAACCCTTTTAGATTTTCATGCATTAGAAAAATGTAGCAACAAATCACCTCATTACTTCCTACTAACAGCGTTGCTCCCGAGCACTACGGAGAAGCAACGTTCAACACAGAAGGGGAACCTTCACTGCTATTGTTTATAACGATCTGCTGATGTGCATACATGGGCGCCCATAGTAATTTTCCTGGGGGTGGGGGGGCAAATTTCAAAAAAAATTTCTAGAGGGGGGCAAATTTCAAACTTTTAACAAATTTAGTTCTGTTTTTGCCATTGTTAACATCATGAGACATAAACCTAAAACTTTAGGGGGGGGCAAGTTCCATACCTTGCCCCTCCTTATGCGCGCCCATGTGTGCTTATAATTCTATTTTCTAGCATTTTAAAAAAATCGTTTAAAAGTCTAGCTAAGATAATATCTGAGAATATTAGTTTTCTTTAGAGTATATGTACATTCACCTAATTTATATACTTCCCCCCCCCCTTTTTTTTCGTGAATACGTCTTCAACTCAATAACATACATAATTTATCAGGGGTCAATCCAGGAATATTTTCCAGGGCCCCATTTTTGTAAAAACTGCCTATTTTTGTGAATTTTAATACTTAATTTTGTGAATTTCAGAACTTTTTGTTAATTTTCAAACCAAATTTTAATAAAAATCACTTTTTTTGTTAATTGATGAAACACATTAAAATGTAGGGTAAAATGCCAATGAAGCGCAGTTTTAATCGACTGTATTTTTGTGAAGGGGTCCCGTTAAAATATTTTGTAATTTTGTTAAAGGCCACAAAATGAACCCAATGTTTGTTTGTATCGACGCCTGTTCCCCGCTTATGCCGAACTTCTGATTAATGAAGTCACGCTAAAAGTCGTTCCAGCTCTTCAAATTATTAAATATCTTTTCCCACATTATTTTTCTAAAAATATTTACAATATCACCCCCCCCCCCCAAAAAAAAAAAAAAAAAAATTAATAAATAAAAATAACGTACTGGACTCTCTTAAAAATTTAAAGTCCAAGTCAAGGAAAAACATGAACATTGAGCTTAGAATGCTGTAAATTTACCAGGTCGCTAACATTAAAGAAAGTGCCACGGGAACAGAGGTTACAGAAAATAGAAAATGTGCAGTGCAATGAGTTTCATTGTAATGTATTTCAAACCCCACAAGAAAAGCGGCTTTTTAACAAGGCATTAAATTATCGTTTTTCTGGACCTACAAACAAAACATAAGAACATGTCATCACTAAATGACCATAAAGATTCTGTGAAAAATTGGTGTGATTTAAATGTCGAACGCGGCCCTTTTATCACCCGTTAACGCAAAAATCAGTCACATCTGTGCTCACTTAAATAGACTAGGACCAGTTTTTCCCGCAAGCATCTTGACTTGATGTTATTATTTCAAATCTGTTGTTAATCATTCGCTACCTGGTTGGCGCATGTGTGGGAGATATCCGAAGAAGAACACGGGAGATGTACAACAAGGTTGAATGAGCTGCAAACAATGGATTACAAAGAGCTAAGCTAAATAAATGATGTCTGTGTGAAGTTTGGTTAAATGAATTTTACCAGCCGAATATCTGTATCCTGCAGTGAAATATTAACTTGCTTTGTGCATGAGTACAGGTAAGTAGTTTTCGTAATTTTCTTGTCAAATCGGTAAATTTTAAAGACAGATAAACTATTAGTCTGGAGAAAAGACTCCAATGTACTGATGAACATCATCTGGGTTTGTTTGTCAGGAATTCCTTAAGCCCAGGTTTCCTGCAAGCGGCGACGGCAAGCGCTCCAATTTGTCAACCGCGAAAAAACGCCCGGGGTCTTTCGTGCGTCCACCAGATCTGGACGTCCCCAGCGACGCTCAATGCTGGAAGGAAACCACCTTTTAATAAACACGTTCTTTAGACGCGAGAGGCACCCGCTAAGGTCATTAATCACTCTGGACGCTGGCAAGAAACCAAGGCTTTAAACAGAAGACATCCATTATAGTTTCCCTTTGAGGGGGAAAATGTACTTTTGTTTAAAATAAAAATGGTGCCTCTCCTTACTTATTGGAAAGAGACTTTGAAAATAAGTCGGCCGCTTCAGTTTTTGACCGTAATGTTTCTTGGCAGTCAAGCCCTGCTCATGTCCAGTGGCTGTGGAGTTTTTTTTTTAATTTTTTTTTTTTTTATATAGTGAACACATATTGCAATTTCCAATCCTTCCAATGAACTTCGTTTTGGATGTACAATCAGACTCTATCGCTTAAAGCTGATTCGGTAACCCCAGTGATACCAGTGGCAGTGGAGTTGTTTTGATAAAACGGGGGGAAAAAGTAAGCCTTTTTATCTATTTTATTAATTACCAGGGGCCAAGGCCCCCAGACTCGCTACGCTCGCTTTTCGTATGAGGCATTCGGCCCCTAATCAGGCTTATTCGTAAAAAAGACAATTTCAACAGACAAAACCCGAAGATTGGGATCAGATAGAATGTTACTGAGCTACACATTGCTTGGTTCTTGCATGTTCATTGGTACATAAAACTTTAAACTTCACACTACAGTAGACCCCCTCCCCCTCATATTTTGTTATCGGAATTAAGATATTTTGTTATCGGAATCCGTGTTGTACGGGTTCTGAGCTATACTACACCTGGAGTGCCGACTCCGCTTATAATCGCTGGAAAAATTATTTGCACTCCTCAGAAACACAATGATTTTCAATGTTGCCATTCAAAAGTTATATTAATTAGGAGCTAAAGCATAATAAAATCCGAACATCTGTTTCAGCTGTATTTTTAACCCTCCGAGCGGCCTGGAGTTTGCCTAGTGATAACTTCAAAAAAGTTCCAGTGTATGGGATCTGTATCTCTCGAAAATGCACAAGAAAAACCTGCTTCCCCCCATTTCCGCATGGAAGACGTGGGGAACAAGGTAATTAACAAACTGCCTACGTGACAGCCTACCTACCGCCTGATAAATTACTTTGTATTGTAGGAGCACATGTCCGGTGAATCTGACCAACTGGTCTCCCTCACCTCTTTCCCCCCTAAATACTCGGGAATCTACGCAATGTTGTAGGAAACCAAAGTTCTTTTCTCGGTGGCTTACATGTATACTCACCCAGAGCCAGATTTTTGTCTGATGAAGATTGGAAAAAGAGATATTTTGTTTTTTGTCCCCTCTCATAATGAGCAGGTAGTGAGAGTGACGCTTGTGCTCTAAAAATAGTAAAATTAGTGATTATCTTTTTACTATACTTCTTTATCTGAAAAATTTCTTTATAAAGCTTTGATAATGAACGAAAAATAATATATCTAATGGGCCCCTTTCAAGATGAGGCCCTGGACACAGCCCCGATTTGCTCATGCGATAAGACCCCGTGTACATATTTTCAATAAAGTGTCCAATGTCAGATATATCTTATTTACCTGAACCTTATATAAGACGCTGTCCTTCATAAAATGTGCAAAGTGTTCCATATAATTATTATTATTTCTTATATTTTTTTCGAAAAGTTTATACAGTTAGTTAGGAAAGAGAAATAGGAAATTTGGCTTTCACTAGATCATTTTTGAAGTTGTAATGCAAAAAAAATATGACAGTTAAAAAAAGAGAAAGAGAGAGAGTATAATGTACTTGAGTGTAGGGTAATAAAGCTTTCATTTAAATTATCTCAAGCGTACGAGAAAAATAAAAATTAAAAATTCTTCGATGTTTCATTTAAAGGACTTGTTTAGTAAATTTGTTAAATGAAATATCTATATTAATCTTTGTTAGATAATAAACGTTTTTAAAGACCTTTATTTATGTTCTGCATATGCGAAAAAATTCCAAGAAAAATTAAGAGCACGAATCTGAGAAAGTAACACACCTAGGATTCATGCCATCTGAGATTTTTACCAAAAAATTCCCAGTTGTTATTTATCTTATTAATGTAGCAAATCCAGAATATTTTGTCTCAAAGTGAGTTGTTCATTTTTTATGGCCCACTAAAAAAGCAGACCCGTAGCCAGATTTTCTATTCAGGGGGGCACCCTCTTTTTTTCAAGGGGGGGGGCACCCTAACTTAAGTGGGGTGGCATCCTATATTTTTTTTAATGATAACATCTTTATCTATATTTCTCTTCATTAAATAATAGCATAAGTTTATAATTAAATAAATTCTGAAAAGTCCAAACGGCTTCCAAGATGTAAAAGTTCCTTGGCTTAAACAGAATGGATTAAAAGGTTCAAGATCATATTTGGAAGATGAGAACACAAAACAAAAATGACAGAGTATTACAAAGAAAAACTTTGTATATATAAAACTTTGATATATAAAACTTTGATATAAAACTTTGATAACTTTACCTTATATACAAAAATTTTTCAAAGCATCTGCATTAAACTTTTTTTATCTGAAATTTTCTAGGGGGGATGGGGCTCAGCCCCACCTGGCACCCCTTTGGCTAAGGGCCTGTAAAAAAGTCCGTGCAGCACACAAAAGTGGGCGTTTTTCTCAGACATAGAAAATGCTGTGGTCAAAAACTCTTTGCGGGAACAACTTGCCATGATATTTATTTCACATCTATAATGTTAGACGATAGAACTTCATGAAATATGTGAGAAATCTGTGGCAGGTTATCGACGCAAAGTCACTGAAGATCACAAAAACACACATTTTCTTTCTTTTTTTTTTTTTTTTTTTTCCTTTTTTTTGTCATTTTTAAGGCTTAACCATAGCTTGCGCCTTCAAGTTGCTAAGGCAAAAGAGGAGTCCTTTGAAAGACATGTACTAGCACTTATAAAAAAAATGCATGTATAGTTGACGCAAGTTGAATGCGCTTTTAGATTTATAAGACCAAAATCTGAAAATTTTCGATTTTGACTGAAATTCGAAGTTTCATAAATTCTTGCGGCCGAAGTTTATTGAAAGTAATTCTTTTGGATCGTTTTCATGTAAATATATTGTATTATTTGAATGCTCAGCGCTTATACCAAGTTTTGCGCGCAAGATTAGGACCCACTGGCGCATTGACTTAAATTGAATTAAATGAATTTAATTCAATTTAAATTATCTATATTTAATAATTTTAGCGACTTAAATTGCTAAATTTAAGCAGGGCCTGATTATGACCAACAGGAGCCCCGGACATTGATGAATTTTGGGGCCCCATCCATGAATTTTTTTTTTTTTTTTTTTTTAAATTTGATATAAAAGAAGACTATTTCAGAATATTTGAAATTGGGGGCCCTTTACAAAGTCCCGATTTTCCCATGCGATAATAAGGCTCTGAATTTTAGTATTTTTGGGGAAACGGGTGGATTTTCAAAATTTTAAGGTCGCCTACGTCTTCTCTCTATCATTTTGCGCATCTTTATGCAGTTAGAGGGAGTAATCAAAAGCGAAGCGCTGTTAATTTGTAAACGGTAATGGTTAAAAAACCATGAGTACAAACTTTTGTCAATTTTAAATGTATGACGTACAACTGGCGCCATTCTCACATGTAATCCCCCCCCCCACAAAAAAAAAAAATCCTTCGGAATTGGACCACTGAAATGCTTAATATATATTAATCCTTATATCAATGCTTTATTTAGGCGAAAACAATTTATTCGTTTTAATATTCTTAAAAGAAGTAGAAGTTTAATAATTTAGAGAAGCTATTTCAAACGATTTAAAATCGCAAAAATTTGCAAACCTATTTAGATTATGACGTATAATTTGTTAGAGTTAACCTTTTAACTCATTTGGAACGCTTTCCTTCTTAGAAAAAGTCTGCATTTTAAATTAAGCCTTTCTGCTTAATAATTTGATTTTTTTTTTTTTTAATAGCCGAATACTGACAGCTCAGCAGTACGGGTCTGATTTATAGCTATTATGCCAGACTTGGGGATCGTCTAGAGCGTGGAGAAACTTTTTTTCCCTACAATTTATCACTCTTAAAAAAAAAAAAAAAAAAAAAAATCAGTTGATTACCAAGAAATCTCTAGGAAACAATGATTCCATTACTTGTTACTTTCCGAACATGCACAATGTAAGGAAAGTAGTGTAATCATGAAAAAATTCGACTTCGAGACTTTGATGTATTTACACGTTTTGAGGTCTTCTGAATTCATTTATGCTGTTTTTACGAGATGTATGTATGTGTGTGTGTGTGTGTGTGTGCGTGTGTGTGTGTGTATGTGAGTGAACACGATAGCTCCTAAACGGATCATTCGATTGAGCTCAAATTGGTCATACATGTTATAAACCACCGTCGCAAGACCGGTACTGATTTTGGTGTATATAGGACTTATAGTTTTTCTACAGGGCTACGACAAAGATTTCTTTGACATTATAGTGTATGGGGAAGAAAGTCTTGAAAGTGTGCTAGCGTTTAAATGGTGCATTCAATTGAGTTTCAATTTGGTATATATGTTTGAATTATTCATCGATTAAAATTTATGTAAATGCTTGGTAATGATCTAATCGTAAGTCTTCGGAAAGTCGAGTGGAGGCACTCCAGATTTTTTTAGTATGATGCCATAACTTTTCTTAGTATTACTACTAAATAAAGCCATGTTTTCCAATTGATTTACATGACTTTATTTAGCAGCAATACTAAGAAAAGTTATAGCATCTTTGTTTCAAAGAGATTTCTTAGTAATCCACAAAAATTTTTTTAGTGTAGGGCATCACCCAAAAGGATGTTATTTCCGGATCCGCAACTCTCATAAGTATACCAGCCTATATACAGCTAGAGGAGCTGCGGACCCACAGATTTATCGTTCACGTTTGCGCCATGTACATATAGCGGTTTTTGATCAGCCGAGATGTGAAAACGAATCCTTTCACTTTCTGCACACCAGGCTATTACGACTCCTTAAAAATTTATTTTAGGATGAATAGGAAAAATTAAATTACTTTATTAACTAAAACATTTTTCTAATTTATGTGTATTGAAAGAAGAAAGGGTTGTCACCCGATCGTTAACACTGCCAATATAGCTTTTGGGTCATCGTGTGACAATTGAGCTAGCTATGACAGCATATTTTAATATCCATAACGCTAGGTTCGAGTAAAAGTTTTCTGCATTTTTTTCAGTTTCCGTATAGCTGGAATAATTTAAAATGCATGTGTAAAAAAAAATCATTATTTTCTTCGTCGTGAAGAACTGATACGCAGCTAGTTATAACATGTTATGTATATGTAAAAATAAATTACTCGAAATTCAAATTAAGCATTTAATAATTTTGCGATTTCTCAAAATAATCAAACGAAAATCCCCACCTCTCTCTCCATGTGTTTATATATCATGGCTTTGAATGCAACATCTCTTCGATTTGAACTTCATATTTCAAACAATTACACTAAAATTAATCTTTCTTTTTTAATTTAGGTAATTGGAAATTTTACTTATTTACTTTTTCGCCTATTTGGCAGCTTAGTTTAACCAATTGTTAAAGTAATCTCTATTCCCGTGTGATGAGCGGATACATCAGCTAATATAGAATAAAATAGAAATTAAAATTCGTATTGTTCAATTAAAAGCAGCATTAATAAAATAATAAATCGATGACAAACTGACGATTTCCATGTGAGCCGGTATAAATTTAAATGCTTCGAAATCTAAGATAAAAATTTTGGCTTTATACAAATTGCTCTATTTCTGTGTATTTCTTTACGTAACAATTTCTTTAATTCTTTACAGGTTGAAAAGTTTTTCTACCATGTATACATACTTACATAAATGAACTGACACACACACACATAACACAAAAACAACAAACAAAAATTTTGCAGTTCATTGTGGGAAGTTAATTTTTCTGGAAAGATGTTGTAGTTAGGGTAAAACTAAGACAGTGGAGGATCCTGAAAAGTTTCAACGGCAGGAGGCAATATGCGAGAAATTTTGTAAGAAAAATGGATCTTTTTAAATTTAAAAGTTTGATTAAATAATACTTATCGTCTGAAACCAGGTTTAGGATGGTTGCTCTCATCATTCATTACTGAAAAGGCGATTTTGAGAAGATTCCTCTTCTCTTACATGTGTAATTTCTTAGCGTGGATCTTTGAACGCTCCGCTAAACCGGCAGATTATTCAAAGACCTAGGTGAGCAGGGAAACCTCACAGATCATAGAGAGTAGTGTAGTGCATTTATTGCAAGCCTGCACTCAGAGTATCTGCCAAGTCGGAATGCCTTGGTCGGAGGACTTTTTCAGGTGTTCTTCCGCGTATTCACGATAGACATCCAGCGAAACCGCCCGAAACCCCAGACCGTTAGATCGACAGCCGCGCGGTAGCCCAGAACCCTAGACTTTTACTCTTCAGCCATCTACCATTTTCAGCCCCTTGTGTACTGGGCCATGGTGGGAGGCCCACAGATCATAGAAGGGGAATCATCACCACTGAATCCAACTGGGATTTAATTTTATTTTATCTTAGACAACTGTTCTTTTCAACTAGTTATTTTAATTTTGTTTTAATCTTTGGGACGGAATAAAGCTTTACTGATAAATTTGATCGCGCATTTAATCGTGTTAATTTTCCAGTAAAATCAAACTCAAACATCAATAACTGAGGCCTAGTTTACAGCAATACAGTCTGGACACATACTCAACTTTCCTCACTATTTTTAGGAGGGCCCAATGTCACTTTGATTAAATATTTACCTTACATTTCATTGTTTACATGAAAAATACTATAAGGACTTTTTGGCTTCTAATGTTTCAAGAATATTATTTTTATCATTCCAATTTTAATGAACTAACGCATTATGTAGAAGCTGTCTGGTATTTAATCACGGACTTAATCACGGATCAAGCTCTGTTATTGACGTTTGATTTGGATTTTACTGGAAACTTAACGCGATTAAATGCGCAATAAAATAAAGCTGAAAATCGCTTAAAAATGAGAGAGAAGGTGGATTTTCAGATTTTTAAAACAGTGCAGATCTTTTTTTATATATATTTTTTACATAATTATGAAATTTTCCAAGCCGATCGCACGAACTGTATGAATTTCATTAAAGTTTTACACAGTAACTTTTTAATCTGATTGGATTAATGACGGTAAAAGTTCTGTTTGGAAGTGGCGGGACCGGATTTGTTAGAGAGTGAATCACGGATCAGCGTAACTATATAATAGGATAATTACAGAGTTAATATTTATACAGGAGTGGTTTATGACATGTAAATTTGTATTAATTTAAATAATAATATGCAATACATTTCTTTAAAGCCCCTCTTCATCCGTAAGCATGTGTGCCCAAGACTCCATATATGTTAAATCGGTCTCTTCTAATAAAATATGTTTTTTTTTTTTATATGCCAACTGTTTTGTTGTATTCGAGGCAACAGCTTTTCCTTTTCAGGTAAAATTTGAAAGAAGTAAAATATTTACTCAAAATTTCTTATTTTCATTAAACATTTAAAATTATTATAAATGAAAAAGTATCCTGGAGATCTTTGAAAACTACGAAATATTCAAACTTATTTCCCGTGCCCGACCATGCTTAGAAGGGACTTCGGTTCAAACGATTACTTGTCTGAAAAAATACCGAAATCATTCGGCCTCTCTCTTCTTTAGTTAGAAAAGGTATGGTCACCACATCTGTAAGTAATTTTCTGGGGGGTTGAAAGCTGCAATTAAAGTATCGTAGGCGTGTCTTGGCCATTGTGCTCTCTCCCTTCCTTTGCAACCCATCAATCTAAGTGTCACAGGTGTTTTAGTGAGTGGGGGTAAGCAGTAACGGGATTTTATGTCACAGCCGCTTTCGAAGCAGAAAAAAAGGAGCAGAAAATTATGTCTCAGCCGCTTTGAACAACGTTTACAGATGACGGGATTTTACGTCTCAGCCGCTTGGAGGGTTAATAATGTAAAACCTATTGGACACCCTTCGAATTTGCCACCCATGGCAATTTTTCATTATTTGGCGACTTGCGTACATGTAAAGTTAATAAAAGCTACGGAACAGATAGGATAGCCAGCCACAAATGGCGACTTTTCATTATTTGGCGATTTACACATGCTCACAACCTATAATTACTGTTCATTTAAGGTTACCGAAAAACCGTTATCCATATTTTCATTTATATAATCGTTTGCAGATTGGCGTACTTAGCACCACGAATTATACCATCTCGTCGTGCTAGCAAATATCCAAAGTGTACTGTAACTGCTATAATGGCATAGTTAACGCCGCCAAATATTTCTACTGGTAGCAAATAATCTACCTGGACGAGAACCGGCTTTAAAATAATCTGCATTTTAATTATTTTTCATTTTCAAGATATTAGTTATTCTGTTTTGGAAAAACGAATAATCGCTAATTCTAAACTCCTGTTGTCTAAGCGAACTTACTATTTGAAAATTGTCAACTTTGTGTAACACATTTTGAGTTACTTATTTCATATAGTTTTTATTTTGGCGTAAAATGGGCGTAATTCTAACTCATGTTTTTCGTTTTCCGCAGTAGCATATGTAGGTTTCTGTCTCGAGGGGGGCGGGGAAGCGATCTGGCATTTTAAACCTTTATTGTTACTAAAGTTAATATAAATGTCTGAAAATAGCTGCTTTACACATTCGGAGGGCACCCTCTTAACCCTTTGAGGCGCAACCCTTTCCCAATGCTGAAAAAAGGGCAGCTGTTGCCATCGCTCGACTTAACTACCAGCAAGATGGCCCAGCTGTCATCAAAAAAAGAGTCTCTAGATCTGTGGCACGCGATGAACGTTTCGATCGTCCGCCATCTTGCTGGTAGTTCAGTCGAGCGATGGCAACGGCTGCATTTTTTTCAGCATTGGGCAATCTATCCAGCTGTTCTCGCATTCTTCCATTTTTCAGCAGATGTCAGTGCTGTTAACAATAATCGTGACCAGGAGCTATGTCACCTGCAACTATTTTTATAGAAATCAAATTTATTCTTCATGACTGGCAACAGTCAAAACGTCAGAGTTTGGTGTTCCCAGAGTGGGAACACTGCGCGTTAAAGGTTTAATACGTCACGGGTTGTCAGTATAAGAGATACCTATAAGTTCATTTCGAATTTGGTGTAACTTGGTTAATATGAAGGCTTAGTGAAAAATATATCTATTTTATGTTAGAAATTTGCATTTAGAAAACAGACTTAACTAATGATTTTGGAATTTTCATTTCTCAAGCTCAGGAATATAGCTCTCCGAGCATGTAAGGGGTAGTAGACAGAACGAAGATAGTTCAGAATCACACACCATTTTTGGTCGGAAACGTCGTTTTCACGTACTTGTTAATATTCACTTTGGAATAATAAGTGAACTTTCTGGTCATTGTTCGTGGAAAACTAATTGATATTCCACAGAAAGGACTGACTAAAATCAATTAGTAACAGGATTGATTATTCAATCACGTATTACATATTGATTACAGGATTATTAATGTTGCTATTAGCAGGTAAATGAAGAGGCCGTTTCCGATCCCCCATTCCTGCGTGTTGTATTTAGAATGCAACAGATTTTTTTTTCAATAAATAGAATGTCTTTTTTAAAATCAAATAATAAGTCAACACAACTTTAATTAGTGCGGATTTTGTTTAATACTAGGGGCCAAGGCCCCTAGACTCGCTACGCTCGCTTTTCGTATGAGGCATTCGGCCCCTAATAAGGATTATTCGTAAATAAGGCATTTTTTCAACAAACAAAACCCAGAGGTTGGATCAGATTGAATGTTACCGAGCTAAACATTGCTTGGTTTTTGCATGTTGCTTGGAACATAAAAATTTAAACTTCGCACTATTTTTAATTATGTGGAACCCATGGAACACCTTGTGTATTAGCCAATTATTGGCGAATTTTCATAATTTGGTGACTTGCGTATATGTATAGTTAATATTTAACTGTAAGAAAACAATACTTCGTATGTTTTCTTTGATAAAAACTACGGAAAAGCTAGGATAGCTTGCCACTAATGGCGACTTTTCATTATTTGGCGATTTACACATGCTCACAACCTATAATTACTGCTCATGTAAGGTTCCCGGAAAACCGTTATCCCCATATTACATAATCCTTTGCAGATTGGCGTATTTAGCACCACGAATTATATCATCTCGCCGCGCTGCCAGATATCCAAAGAGTACTACTATAACTGCTATAATGGCACAGTTAACTCCACCAAATATTTTTACTGGTAGCAAATACACCAGCTGGACCGAACCGGCTTTAAAATAATCTGTATTTTAATTATTTTTCATTTTCAAGATATTGGTTTCTAACATTTTTGAATTCGCGGTTTAGATTCATCCTGCTTGGAAAGATACCATTTTGTCAGATCGTACCTAATGCCAAGATGGCGCTTTTAAAATCAGTTACAATTAGTTATTCTGTTTTAACGAATAATCGCTAATTCTAAACTCCTGTTGTCTAAACGAACTTACTATTTGAAAATTCTCAACTTTATGTAACACACTTTGAGTTATTTATTTCATATACTTTTTAATTTGGCGTAAAATGGGTGTAATTCTACATTATGTTTATGAATTTCATGCGATTCTACATATTTGGAATTGCTTTGTTGCAAAGGAATGAATGATTTTATGCCAAATCTGGCAACCATTATGTTTTATTTTTTCAGTTTTTTATTAATATCTTCTAAAATAAATCAATTTTCGAAATTTAAGTCAACTTATCAGGTTCCTCGGAATTTTCCAAATCCATGGACATGTTTCTCGAAATTCAAATCCCCACGGTTTAGGAGAAGATAGGCAAAGAAACTATTGACAGCGCCAGCAGCGGGGACAGCGCCTTTACTTTTTTTAAAATAGAGAGATAACAAGAAAGGTTTACAAACAGCTTTTCAAACGAAACCCCCCCCCCTCTAAATATGCAAGAGTGAGGTGAGGGGCCTTGCAAACTCGTCTTGCCCACTGCTAATTTTTGTCTTACCCCGCCACTGGATTTCTATTCACTTGGCGAAGAGAGCTGTCGCTAATCAAGCAACACCGGTAGGGGGCTATTTTCTTTGCTGCTGTTGTTGTCGTTATACCCCACTCTCCACGTAGCCAACCCGCCAACCTGTCAAAAACCACTTTCCCCTTTATGCCCCCCTGATTTCTTCCCGATTCTCGCATTCCTCTCAGAATGCTGTTTGGGCAACAAAAATTCCTATAGATGGTCCCTTATGCAGGAGGAAGAAAATCCACCCAGGGTCAAGTTTGGGGGTCACGCACGGCTATTGTTAAATCGAAGCAGTTTCACTGAAAAAGAGACTTCCGTTGAATGTGTTTTCTTTCGGAAGAAAACTCTCATTGACGCGTTCTTTTCTTCGAGTATGGAGATCCAAATTTATTTCAAAATGAGATTTCGTTTACCACAAGTAGAGCATCGAAGTTAAATAAATTTTATTTTATCAAACATTCGTAAAACCTACATACATGCTTTCTGTCGTCATTTACAAGGTAGTATATTTTTAAGCAAGTTATTGAAAAGATGTAATTATCAAAGTCGATACATATATCGACTAAAATGCTAAATTAATATACGTTTAGTCGATACATGTATCTATTAAAGTGGGATTTAAACTTTAAAATAACGATAAGAGTTTTTATGATTTTAATACATATTTATGAAGGTACATAATAGTATTTAACTGAACATTTTGGATTTGCCTATACATATTACACTAAATTTCATTTAAAAATAATTTTAATCGAAAAGTAAATAGGATGTAGATGAAATTAAGTTTTATTGTTATATAATAAAACTTCTCTTAAATAGAAAGACATACTTTTGTTTAAGACTTTCTGTTTACTTCATTTTCCATTGAATAAAAATTATATAGAAATGGACTGAGTGTTCACTGGACCAAGAAATATTTTCTTAAATAATAAGTTTATGCTTAATTAAGGGTTTACTTAAGGCAGGTTTTATTCTGTAACGGTCCTGTCATATGGGCGAGTGGATAGCACAGTGAATATGGTAGATGCATGAAGCGTGAAGAACCAAGCTTCTTGTCTACCCGCGGGTGTCGATCTGACGGCCTACATTTTTGGGCGGTTTTCTGGAATATATAA
This sequence comes from Cheiracanthium punctorium, assembly GCA_038373885.1. Classification (NCBI taxonomy): domain Eukaryota; kingdom Metazoa; phylum Arthropoda; class Arachnida; order Araneae; family Cheiracanthiidae; genus Cheiracanthium; species Cheiracanthium punctorium. The sequence goes on from JAWZYV010017525.1 coordinate 28,716, forward strand.
CCTGAATACGCATTAGAACTCCTTAAAAGTGACCTCGCTCAAGGCATCCTCTCCAAGAACAGACACCTCCAGTGTTGATTTTCCTTACACGCTATACAATATATTTACTATGCATTATTATTTCAGAAAATTTTCGTTCATGTTTTTTTTTTAGTTTTTAGTTACTGTCTCTTGAAAAAATGTTATTAACGGTGCCCATTATATTAAATATTTCGTTATGAGAGAATTTAAGACTTTTCTTGGAGGGGGGGGGTGAATCTAACTCTTTACAAATTTCAAAAACAAACTTAGTTTAGTGCGATACTCAAAAGAACACACAATGTTACTATAAAAGCTCTACTCTCGGACAAGCCAATAGGTAGAGTATGTTTACGAAAACACTTTGAGAAGCACAGAAATTGCATGACAAATTATCCTGATTCATCTTTTATTTCAAAAGACCTTTAAAAATATTGCATTTTAAAGATTTTTACTGAATGTTCTTTAGCTCTCACTGAATGTTCTTTAGGTCTGGTTTTTATAATAATGTTAATACGTGTTATGAGTGGACATTCTCAAGTTTTTTGTTGTTACTTGATTCTTTTAACCTTTTAAAGTCCAATGTTCCTAACTGGGAACATCGAATTAAAAATTTATCCAAAAATGAAATTTTATCAGTATTGAGTTGAAAAAATTAGCAGATAAAGTTAAAAAATGACTTGACTTTTTGAAAGAAGTTGCATTTCTATCATGAGTGGGAAACTGGAAAAAAAATGATGAAAATAGCCATTTTCATAAATATTTACAGAGCTACCTTGATACACCTTCTCCTCCCCCAAACTTAATTCATATCTTTACTGAAATTTAAATATAAATCTTTTATTAAGTCTTAATATTTCATTTATTACTTAAACTACACATCAGTGTATTCAGTTTTTGAAACCAATGTAGATTATAGTCACAAATGAATCACGGAAAAAAGCGCACAATATTGAATGGGTTTCTCTTTTTATTTAGAAGACAAGGGGAATGAAACAAGGAAGCATGAATTTTAAAAAATGCGAGAAACAAGTGGGCGTCCAAAAGAGCGTAAACAGAGGTACTGTAGTGTATTTTGCATTTATCTCTATTGAAAATTGCCATTCAGACAACTTTTCTAAGAACAGTGGCCTAAGTATACAGTATGCAGAGTAGCCCATAGCCGTCCGAAACACCTCATTGCCCTTTACCGTTTCATGATTTTTTTTAATATTGTGAATTTTTTTATCAGTTTTATACTAAATTTTTCATAATCTGAATGTCCCTCCTCCCCCTCCCAATAGTTCAATTTGTTTGTATTCTTAGGGCAAAGTCTAAAACTAGTCATTCAGTAACAAATTATAGCAGTTTCGAAAAATTTAAATACCATCTCTCACCTAACAGGCAACCCTAAAAAAAGAATCTAAGACTCCACAGATTTAACATGCAAGTTCTCTGTAATATGCTATCACATTCAGTCTGATCTGTAATCAGTTCTGAACAATCCGTTTATTAAATTAATAATTCATTAATTAAACTATTTCTCTATTTTATTATTTTCAAAAGAATTTTTAAATCCCGTGAATTTTTAAAGTCTCCCCTTTAAGGGTGAGAACCTGCCCCCCCCCCAAAAAAAAGTGGGCAATTTCAGGTAATTAAAGGCACATGCCTCTAATCTATTAAATATTTTGATATTAATTGTATATGTTTTAATGTCATTTATATAGTTTATTACTGTTTAGATGTCACATAAAACTAGGAAATAAAAATGATTAGCTAGGAAAAATCAAATGATTAAGAGTTTAAATTTCATTCAAATTTAAATAAATCGTTTGAAATCAATTGGGTTTCTATTCAGAGCTTAAAAATTCCCTTTTAAATAATTTTGAATATTTTGTTTTAAAAAAATCTCAATAAAATGTTTGTATCTTTCTCAACAGAATAATTGATATAAAAATTAATTTTTAAAAATGTGACAAAATATATTTATTACTGCATAGCTTTTAAATGTTTTTCTGGATATAGTATTCTTGAATGTAGAATATGTACGTACAGAACATGTACTTTGAGTTTCTTCGTGGAATAGGAGCTCCAGTCTCAAAAAAACCTCTTTGTGTTCAGTTTCGAGTCCTCCGATGCTCCCCGCACGCAATCTCCGACCATTACAATAGTAACTTTGTACTTCAGTCGGAGAAATCTTCTCTATTTCTTGGAAGGGACACGACCTTCATGACCTTGACATGTAGCTTGACTGGCTAAAAGCAATTAATTCCTTTTTATTTAATCTTGTAAATTTCCCTGATTAGTGGAAAAATATATGTTCTCAAAATATAAAAAGAGGGTCCTTTATTTCAAAAACAAAAGAATTTTGGGGCTTATATATATATATTATACCATTTTGATTAAATACCATTATCGTATTTACTACAAAACAAAATAAGTTCATGTCCAATATTTATATAAAAATTTTTGTTCTGAGGGAGGGGGAGGGGGGACTCTTTTTTTCTGGTTCGCGTTTTTATCGTTCGCGTTTCTTCCTACATTCCAAAATTTTAGGGGGCAATTGTTAATATAGTTTAGGACAAGAATACTCAATCAAAATCATTTTTGGTAACAAAGGCATCAATTAAAAAATTTTAATATCAGTAAATGAAAAAGAGGAAGATAATTCACATCGAATGCATTGAGCATGCTGGGCCCCCCAAAAATCTTATAATTAGGCTTATTAACGTCATAGTGATTCATGATTATTAAAGCGCAACTATATATATATCAATAGTGTACACCCCCCCCAAACACACACACACAAAACTTGAAAGATAATAAATTTTATTTTATTAAAAAAAATAATAATAACATTTATTTTTACAATAAGATATAGTAATAAAGTTTATTTTATAATGAAGATAATGTGTTTTATATTTTAAAGTATTTATGAACTTAAAAATAAGAAAAAAGATAATAAAACTAATCCTTTCTAGTTTAGTTTTATCCCCGGTCATTTTTTTTATGACTTAAATCACCTTTTGTAAATTGCGTTACATACACGTTTTATTCACTTTCACAGTAACAAGACAAATTAAACACTTTTTGATTAGAAAAAATCTAATCTTTTAAATGTATTTTATTTTTAGCGAGGTGTATCACTTTAAATGCTTTTTAAACATCTTGAGCATTTTACTTCATTTATTTGACTACATTTTAAATGCGTTCAGATAAATGATCATACTTTTTATCCGTTTTTGAAAAACTCTCACCCTCACACACACACACAAATAAATTAATTAAAAAAAACTCTTCTGAACTGTAGTTTTGTTATAATTATTTCTATTGGTATCAAAAACAACAGAATTTTACAGTGTAAAATGATTCATACAAATAATACATATTCTAGATTAGGCATTAACAGAATTTCTTTTTGATTTTTACATAAGCAAGCATTTCCTCTTGAAAATAATCAATTAAAGAAATACTTAAACTCGTTACGTAACTTAATTCATTAAATTTATCATAATTTGTCAATTATTTCATTTGGTTGTTTTGTTGAACAAGAACGAGAACTGCTATTCCAGAATTGCTCATACAGATTTAACGGGCGCATTCATCGTGTGTATATGTTTCTCTTAGATCCATAGTTCGATTCCCTATCAATGGCCTGTTTCTACCTCAAATTAACATTAGATAAAATCAGTATTATTAAAGCCCATCCAAATAAAGCAATAATCTGAATATATAAAATAAGAAGAATTTTCCTATCTGTCTGTTTGTGTGTATGTTCATTAGCTATAGGTGCCTAGACCGTTTGTCTGATCTGGAGAAAATTTGGCACACTGGACTATTGAGCAATTTAATTCTGTGTCCATCGTTGCTTCCCGGTACTAGCTTTTGAAAGAGTACGCTGTGGCTTCAGTGGGACTAACGATACCGGGAAACAACGGCGGACAGTGAAAGAAAGACACAGCATTCACGTCTTTGCAACGGTGGAAAGCGAAGCAGACAATAATTTTTAGATGCTTTAACACTTAACGCGCACGGGCGACACCTGCAACGGGAGTTTATCTTTGTGTGTGTGTAAATGGAGTGGGGTGGGGAAAGAGCGCACCGGAAAACGCATGCACCAGAAAAAAAGCGCACTGGAAAAAAACGCACCCGGAAAAAAGCGCACAATATTGAAGGGATTTATTTTTTTAGATTAGTGTGGGGAGGGGGATGAAATAAAAAATGTAAGAAAACAGTGGACATGAGAAAGGGCGGCACAAACAGAGATGCATTCACGTATTTTTTATTTATCTCTATTGAAAGTTGACATTCGGATAATATTCCAAGGACAGTGGCCTTATTTGTAAGTACACCCACAGTATGCACAGTAGCCCCATTGCCCCCTAGCTTTTGGTGAAGTGAATTTTTTTCAAAGTATTTGAATTTTTTTCTTTTTGAATGATATTTACACAAAAATTCTTCACGCTCTGAATGCCCCCCCCCCTCAACCCCGTATTTTAACTTAGTATTCAGTTAAAACTGGGTTCAAATTTGTAGAAGAGGGGTGTAAGAGCATTCAGTTGACTACTGTGATCAAATTTGTTGTGTAATAAAAGTGCAAATGTGTAGCAATTTCTTTTCTTTGTATATAAAAAAAAAATCATCTAACGCTAAAGGGCAATGAGGCGTTTCGGACGGCCATGGGGCTACTGGAAAAATTATCTGATTGGCAATTTTCAATAGAGATAAATACAAAATACACTAATGTACCTCTGTTTACGCCCACTTGTTTCTCAGATTTTTTTTTCATTTAACGCCCCCTCCCACCCCTCTGAACTTAAAAAATAAACCCATTCAAATCATGCGCTTTTTCCCGTTGATTCGTAAAAGGGGGGGGGGACTCGATATATACTCATGCACTTTAAACTGAAATACGGAAATTTGGACCCAAAATCAAATTAAATAGCATCTTCACATATACTCTGAACCCATATAGGGCAGGTGGGTGCTTGATTCCCCCCCCCCCACACACACACATGCACTTTCGAAATAAAAGCGCCCCATTAAAAGCAAATCAAAGTAAGTTTATGTAAGTTTATGTCCACTATTTTAAAAAATCAGGGGCGAAAAATTTCTGCAAGGGGGGGGGGGGGCACACTTTTTTTTATTCTCGTAAATGAATTTCAATTTACAAAAGAAATCAATCTTTAAGTCTGAAAATTATAATTCCGAGGGGCGTTTTTTCCTACATTTCACACCCATACACACAGAGAGAGAGAGAGATAGATAGAGAGAGAGGGGGGGGAGCGGTTAAATAAATAAAAAAATGTCAAGTACAGAAATGCAATGGAAACTAATCTCAAGAGTGTTGTGTATCGTGCTCCAAAGTTATGCTGAAAAGTATGCAGTTATGAAATTTAATAAACGCAAAGCTTTAATGTAAATAATTTATATCTACACACTTTATAAATACAGAAAAAAGAAAACGAAACAAAACGTATATTTTTACAAGTAAATTACATATTTTTGGCATTTTTGCCAATATATGTCTTTTAAAAATCTTTTGACTTTGTTATATCAGTAATTTCATTGAGTGGTCAAAATAATTTTTCAAAATCAAGTGATATGAAATTATGTAAATGAGAAAGAAACATTTTTCAAATCACTGAAACACTTATCTTTAGCATAGTTTTACTTTCCATGTAATTAATTTATTCTTCGTAACATTCAGTTATAGTGATGGAATTCAATTACATTGACAAATGTAGGTTTATAGACTGGTCACATGCAAGCTTTCTAGCATTTTTAAAATGTTAATAATTTTCTCATTGTTATTATTAAATGGTATGCCCAATTGATAAATGAAAGGAACTCCATATGAGGCTTGACGGACTAAGTAAAAAAAAACTCCATTAGACTGCGACTAGTAAAAAAAACTCCATATGAGACTTGACGGACTAAGTAAAAAAAAAAAAAAAAGTCTAACAAATTTACTCTGACCTAAAGTCCGTTTAAATAGTCTAAACTAAAAAAAAAAAAAGTCCGTTTTAAATAGTGATCAAAGTACCAGGTCATTCCCTGTCAATGCAACAGCCAAAACCCAAATTCGACAATCACTA
>JAWZYV010017526.1:0-72500 GCA_038373885.1 Cheiracanthium punctorium
GAATAATTAAAAGAATCTTATACTGTATTTGTGAAATAGATAAATATTCATACAATCTTTAAGACATTATAAATGTTCACACTTACAAAGATGAAACTGAAAAAAAAAATAATAATAATGTTAATAAATTAAAAGCTAAAAGCATTATAAGAATGCTGATATACTCAAAAATATATTAAGTAAACTAGGGTCAGAATCAATTAATGAAGGCACGGATTTACTGTACATGCATATTTATTTGTGATCAACTATTCATTATCACGTTGAAAAACACCAAAAATACAACACTAGTATAGGACTAATACATGCCGACATAACGGATGTACGATGTTTATTTACATTCTCAGATCGTTAGGCTTAGGCGATTTCAACTTTTATCGACGAATTAATTATATTTATATCCACTCAATTTACTTGATATTCATACAAGAGATAAAACTCACTGCACTGTAGTTGAAAAATGGAGTGAAATGTCTTATTTTTGTCTAATATTAAAGATATGAAGCAACTTATAAAACCCTATGGGAAATTAACATGGGAACACAATGTTTTGATGCCCAAAACCCGGCTGTGACGTCACCACTTCGACAGCGTATAATGATAATCACGGAAAGCACTTGCACAGCCTCAGCTTGAAAACAGGGGCTCTCCAGAGCGGTAATGTAACCCTGTAACCAATCCTTGGCGAAGATTTGATGTTGGCGCGGCGTAAAATCGTCAAGATTCCCCAGCATGCATTGCGGTCCGCTGTATGACCCCTGCTTTCAAAATACGCGTAAGCGGACGCCACTTGTTGAAAATTAGATTTTCTGGTTCGTTTATTTTATTGACGTATGAAATGGACACAAAAGAAACCTTTTTAAATAACAACGCTTTTAATCACAACGTCAGTTTTTATTTTAACACTTTTCACACCTTTTATAACGATAAGCATAAAAACGGAACAACAACACGGAAAAAACTCAAATTCAAAGATATTATTATTGTTGCCACAAACATTTCCAATAAGCCACCGTTACAACCATTGAGTATACACGTTCCTCAACAGATGCATAGTTATATCGAGGGTAGATTATATAGTATGGAAATTCCGCCGGACCGCAAAATTTTAGCGTTATAGAGGGATTTATTACTGTATCGAATATCGATACAACGAGGTTTTACCCCAGACAGCACATAAGCTTAAATCAAGCTTGACATTTGGCTTGGCAATGCAAGCTTGGCTTAAGCTGGATATTAGCTTGCAAAGTGCGCAGTGATGGCGCCATCTGTGAAAGAGAATAAACATTAATTGTCTAGCGAGCATTAATTGAGTTTCAATACTCAAGAATAAAGGCTAGGAAAAATAAATAACGTTTTCGACTAATAGCGAAAATGCCGTCCCAAAAAAGGGATACTAGGCATAAATGGGTTAACCTGGTATTTTCCATTTTCACATGCATCAACGGGCCTAATGGGGACTGTCCCCGGAAAATGGGGACGTTTGGTCAGCTTATTCAAATCGTAAGTTAAAATCGTCCCCTTAAATTGCTCTGATCTGGGCATAACACCAGCGCCACGGCGAATTACTCAAGAGTGGCAGTCTGAACGCAGCCCTGGTCACCTTACTTTTAAGTGAACGATTCTAATTATTACTCTCGTGGACGACTGTATTTGAATTCTATGGAGGCCACAGGCCAGTAACATAGTTTTTTGTGTATTATTATGTGATAACTATTTTCTGGACACTTTCAATTTCTAATTTATTTTACGTTTTTTTCGTCGAGTGCAAATCGAGTTTTCTAAACTTGTTTAATTCACATTTGTTATAAAATATCAAGACTTTCCTAAATTCACTGAACTCATACGTCTAGATGCCCTATTACAGGAAATGACGCTTACGTGATTTATTAAAGGAGCTTTTGTGGAGGAGCCTATTAGCTTCAACAGGTAGCCTATTTAAAGGAGCCTGCTTAGCCCTGGGGGGTTAAAAGGAGCCCTGCTTAAAGGAGCCTATTAGCTTCAACAAACATTTCGATTATCGTATTATATGGTAAGTTTTGCATTTTTGATTCTCTATTTATTTAATATTATTCCTTCGCATTTTGGAACAGCTTCGGTATAATCCATTTTTGGCTCGGTTTTCTTTTGCAACAAATTTATTGCTGATTGGGATAAAATGTCACTCGTGCGCAAAAAATCGGTTTTAGAAAACTAAAGGACGATTGGAAAATATATCGCCTTTATAACTGATATTTAATAAATAAAACAACCAAATACGATCTGTTGAAATCAATATTACGCAAAAATCTTAGAAAAAGAATATGCAAATAAAATATGACAACTGCAGTGAAAAATGTAGCATAAAACTAGAATAAATGTATAGAGCTGTAGTAGAGGGAGGAGGAGGAGGGAGGCAGTGGAAACATTCTTACATCTAGTTTTAAAATAATTTCCTTTCTTTTAATTAAAACTAAAAATTAAATGCAGAACAATATTTTGACAACTGTTAGCTTTCACTGTATTTGACACATTTTTATTCACTGTATTCACGTGTTTTCCCAGAATTTATTCTTATTTTATTCATTAAAAAAAAGTTAATTTTCAAACGGGGCACAATTGAACAGGGATTGGGATTACAGTGGGACAGTGAGTAAGGCATATGGAATTAAATGTATTATGCAAAACATTACTATCACTATTATTATTATTATTAAATACGGGTTGAGGTAGTCAACACAGAAAATATAAAAGTAGTTTTTAAATGACAAGCCTTAAGAATAGTTATAACGATGAAACACATTTGAAAGCTTCAAAATTCTTTACTCTACAATGTTTGAAGAACTGAAAATAGTAAAATAACATCAAATTAAACAGTAGAAGGTGACAAAATGTTTGAAAAAGTTCATTTTATCAATGAATAGGATAGAAAGCATAGTGGAAAGGAGAATTATGGCAATCAGTGTCGGATTTAGAGATATGGAAGCCCTGCTGCAACAAAGAAGTTGTGCCCCTTAATAATTTTTAAACCTAAGGTCAAAATTTTTTGACTACCTGTGTGATGAAGTGGTTTCAGTGTTAATGCACCCTAGTGGTCCAGGATTCAACTTCTGGTTGGAGTAGATTTTATTTACTGAAAAAGTAATGTATATTTCTCTATTTTTTGTCTGATATTGAACTCTTAATATAACATGGATATGGCTTGCAGCAGATCACATTCAGAGCTAGTAGTATGCGAAATGTGTGCAAGGACCAGTTGCTTTCTATCTAAAACCTTTGAGCGTACTTTTCTGTTATGCGTGCTCCAGCCAAATTTGCCGATGTTTTTTTTCTGGTAGTACAGTGCAAAGCTTGGCGGCGTTTTTTTTTCTTCTTCTGGTAACTAATCCTAGATCGTGCGGAGATCTTTTTTTTGTTTGTTTTTTTGTAACCTTGTTTGTTCATGTGTAATACATTTGTTAGTGTTTGAAGAGGAAAGGACAACATATTCGTTGTACTAATCCACAGGTGTGTTATGTATTCATATGCAAACAAATAGTACTACGTGTGAAGTAAAGGAACCATTTTATTTTAGTTTCGTATTTTTCGTCTCGTGTGGTGCTAGTTTACTCCTTGGGTTAAGAGCCGAACAATGGTGTTTTTCTAGAAGTCTTTTAAAGCTGAATGGCTTTAAATGGTTTTTGTGTTAATTATTTTAATTAAAGTTGTTCTTTTTTATGTATATAAAATTTCGTATAGTTTAGTTGAAAGTTTTGTCAGTGTTGTGGGTTTTTTTTTTTGTTTTGTTTTTGTCAGTATGAATATTTCGGAATTGCTGACGACTAAAGAGGATGCTGTTAAGCATTTTCAAAATTTTGAAGTTTTACCGTTGTGTATGCATTGTGCTGTGCAACATCATGTGAAATTATATAACTTCAGTGGCAGAGTTGGCAAGTTTTTGACAGTGGGTGGTTTTATCCGGTTTTAACTACATGGTTTTAACCGTCATGTCAAAAACCCCTTTTTGACATAGTTTTTGACACTAAGTGTCAAAAACCTAAAATTTTGTCCTAAAACCACTTTTGTAACAAAAATACTTGTACAACTATCATAATTTTTGACTCAATACACTAGAATAAACATTTGGACAATGCAAACTATTATTTTGTTGACAAGACAACCCCCAAACTTGAGTTTGTTCAAGCTGTACTAAATAGAAAATAACTAAATAAGCTACTATAAAAATAGAAAAAAAGTATTTATGAAAAAAAAAAAGTATCAACCTATTTAGTTTTTAAAAATGAAAATACATTTGTTTAAGTTAATCTGTAAAATTACAAATAAATAAAACAAATATTTTCAGTTTTACACAGTTACATTTTTACCTAGTCCCATTCTAATTCCTTTTTACCCCGGAGCATGCGGTAACAAAACACTAGTTTTGCAGCTTTTTGCAATCCAAGTTTATTACGTAAGTTTGTCTGGATAGATCCAAAATTGGAAAAGATTCTTTCTATTGACGTTGAACTGCAAGGACAAGAATGCAAATGCACCATCAGCTGTAGAAGTTCTGGTGAAATACTGCTGTTTTTAACTTTTCCCACAGCATGCAGGCAAGAAGCTATAACTGCTTCATTATGGATATTACTCCATCCATCTTCAACTAATGTGCATTCGTTTCCTTGAAGTTCTGATTTCATTTGCTTTTCTAACTCTACAGTGACTTCATCTAAGAGACTGCCAGATAATGCTTTTCTGGTAGGAGGTTTATAACCAGGGCGTAGCAAATTTATGAGCTTGAGAAATTCGTTTTGTTCAACAACATTAAAAGGGATGTTGCAACTAGGAAAAAAACTTAGCAAGTTGTAGATCCAGCTGTTTTTTCATGTTAGGTGCAGTTTTCACTATGTAATCAGATATGTTGTTTTGCTGTAAACAAACTCTTTTAACACCTGCAACCAGGGTTGGACGGTATTTACCGGTTTTTACTACGGTTTTTACCGTCTTTGGAAAAACATGTTTTTACCAGGGTTTTTACAACCTTTGAGAAAAACTTAATAATTTGACTATTTTTTGTCACTTTTTGAAGATTTATCTCTCCATCAATGGCTGAGAGGTTCTGCTATCGAAACTGGATGGTGGGAGGTGCCAGGTTCATACCCTGGTCGTGCCTGTTGATCTAGCTGTTCGGAGTTTTCCGTGGATTTTTTTTTTTTTCAGAAATTGCACATAAATACTGGCTAGGATCCCTTAGGAATAGGAAGGTATTCCCCAATAGGATTAGGATCCTAGTGCAGTCAATCGGCCATAATCCACAAGCAACCAATGAAGATTTATCTGCTATTTTTTCATTTTCACAGGGAAACAAAGTTCAGGACATTTAATATCACTATTTCCATTTCTATATAACAATATTCACCTAATTCAGTGTCTGATTTGGTAAGTAAAAGAATGCTATACGAAAATAGTTCATTTTAAGGAATATAATAAACACAGAAAACTTTGATCCATGTTTTCATCTTACAAGAAATTCAAATTTATAGATAATGTACATTTATCATTATTAAACTTATTAAAACTATTATTATGAGAAGGCACATTACAATATTTATTACAATTATGTAATGCAGTCTAGTTTAATAATTTTTACTTAAAGGAAAATTGTAAATATACTTTTACTACACTCAACTTATCTTAATCATTTTAATGAAAACTAAATGCTTACAAATATTATTTCTTACATAATGTAGTTTGCACAATCACATAATGTAGTTTGCATCATGATGTCCTGATGATGATATATCCACATCAATTACATGAGAATACAGTTTTAAAAATAGCATTAATATACAGTTTATGACTCGTGGAATTTATTGTATCGTTAGGTTTTTACCCCTTTTTCCCATGTTTTTACCGGTAAAAACCTAGTTTTTACCATGCCCTGGTAAAAACCAGTTTTTACCGGTAAAAAGCCAACCCTGCCTGCAACTCGAGAAGTACATTAATTTACTTCAAATAATTCATGACTTTTCTTTAGGATTTTTCTTTAGACTTGTATCATCAGTTTCCATATGCACTCTTTATTCCTCATTTACTTTGCCTTGTTTTTTCTCTTGTTCTCCACTATTGCATTTTGTTGAATGTACTTTCATCCTATCCACTCTATTGGCCATGGTATGTCCACACTTTTTGCATCTTCCGTAAATTTTATTTCCTTCTTTCACACAAATAAAATCATTCCATATAGCATATTTTTTTGGCCTACCACCTTTATCCATGATTTTAATTATGTACAGAACAGATTTAATAAAAAAAAAAAAAACTGAATAATACAGTTATTTGACCAAAATTTAAGTACTACTTTAAAATAGCTTAGCTTAGTTTTAAGAAAGACTAAAGTGTTCTTAGCTAGTTTCAGAAAAATTTTCCAAACTGACAATATTATTTTGCTGCAAACAAGCTCTCTTATCACTAAGTAATCTGATTGCACACTTCTGACCATTGGCCACCCAGGTGCATACTTTACACAAAAATACAAAGAAAAAACAGGTTTGCTATCTATTTGCCTTTCAAAAGACATTCCACAAAGGCTTAACACCGAGTTGCTGCTTATAGCTATGAACTTGAACCAAGAAAAGGGGGTTGTTTTATAAGTACAGAAACTGTCACCAAAATAAACTGCCCTTGCTTTGAATAATTAAATGGAAACTATTAACATAATACAATGAAGAGTATATTATAAAATTTTAAGTGTATTGATAATAGCAAATCATTATTTCATTTTCAGATTATTAATTTACATACCCAGGAAATATTTATAAAACAAATGTGGTTTATATGCAATATTTATGCAGAAAATTTATTTATACACATATTTAGAATTTTTTAAAAATGTTTAAATAACTTAGGATTATTCATCGAATAAAGGATAAAGAATAGTTTTAGTAACACTTCTAATCCTAAATCATGCATAAAGTAATTCATATAATTATTTATATTAACACATTTAGAAATAGCTGAGTACTTAGGGGAGGAAAAAATAGATGTGTATAAGTACTTACATAAATACTTTTTACCTTTTCAGATATTTAGTTCTAACATGACAAATAATATGAAGGGTGATATGTAGTTAATTTTTTTTTTTTTTGGGGAATACCTTATTCCCCCGTACACGATATATATTTCGGTTACATACATAACCATCTTCAGTCGTTTTTATTTGGGAATACCTTATTCCCCCGTACACGATATATATTTCGGTTACATACATAACCATCTTCAGTCGTTTCTGGATCTCTCACTAACAGGGTTGGCTTTTTACCGGTAAAAACTGGTTTTTACCAGGGCATGGTAAAAACTAGGTTTTTACCGGTAAAAACCTGGGAAAAAGGGGTAAAAACCTAATGATACAAAAAACTCCCTGAGTCATAAACTGTATATTAATGCTATTTATAAAGCTGTATTTTAATGTAATTGATGTGGATATATCATCATCAGGACATACTGATGATGCAAACTACATTATGTAATAAGTAATATTTGTAAGCATTTGGTTTTCATTAAAATGGTTAAGATAAGTTCAGTGTAATAAAAGTATATTTACAAGTCCTTTAAGTAAAAATTATTTAACTAGCCTGCATTACATAATTGTAATAAATATTGTAATGTGCCTTCTCATAATAATAGTTTTAATAAGTTTCATAATGATAAATGTACATTATCTATAAATTTGAATTCTTGTAAGATGAAAACATGGATGAAAGTTTTCTGTGTTTATTATATTCCTCAAAATGAACTATTTTCATATAGCATTCTTTTACTTACCAAATCAGACACTGAATTAGGTGAATATTGTTATATGGAAATGGAAATAGTGATATTAAATGTCCTGAACTTTTATCCCTGAGAAAATGAAAAAATAGCAGATAAATCTTCATTGTTTGCTTGTGGATTAAGGCCGATTGACTGCACTAGGGTCCCAGTCCTATAGGGGAATACCTTCCTATTTCTAAAGGATCCTAGCCAGTATTTATGCGCAGTTTCTGAAAAAAAAAACCCCCAAACACACGGAAACAGCCAGATCAACAGGCAGGACCGGGGTATGAACCTGGCACCTCCCACCATCCAGTTTCGAGAGCAGAACCTCTCAGCCATTGGTGGAGAGATAAATCTTCAAAAAAGTGACAAAAAATAGTCAAACTAATAAGTTTTTCGCAAAGGTGGTAAAAACCCTGGTAAAAACATGTTTTTCCAAAGACGGTAAAAACCGTAGTAAAAACCGGTAAATACCATCAGACGGTAAATACCGCCCAACCCTGCTCACTAATGGCGGCTTCTTTTTATATCTTCTTCGTTCTTCTTCTTGAAAGAACGAAGAAGATATAAAAAGAAGCCGCCATTAGTGAGAGATCCAGAATGTTTTATGGGTGATATGTAGTTTTAATGTATTTAAAATTGTTATTCATGACCATAAAAAAGAAACATTAGGTTTTCGACAGTTTTCGTCAGTTTTTGACACTTTTCGACAGGTTTTTGAGGACTATATTCCATATACGGTGCATTGTTTCCATATCAATGTTTTTGTTTACAAATCATTGGGGAACAATCTGACGGCAGAGTGAGCGATGCACCGCCAAAGTGAAGTTACCTGCCGGTGGCAGTTGTGACTGGCAACCATAAAGAATACGTGTTTCGTCAGGTTTTGGAATTTGAAATTGTTTCTGTTATTGATGGAAGGGAATGAAATGTGTTATGTTGATATATGAAAAGAATTTGTGTGTGTTTGTTAGAAATATGTGTGTTTGCTACGTTATAAGCCGGTGGGTGTTGGGGACATTTCTGAGCGGTTATTTAAAAAAAAAATAAAGGTAAGTGCTCTTTTTTAACGAATCTTTGCAATGTTTAAGGTTATTAATGTAAATTTTAAATTGATATTGGATGTGTTTATGTTTTCGTAAGTGCTGTTTACATCATACAGACTTTATAAGAGGTGTACAACTAGGTTGTTGAATCCACCGATGTTTTTTTGAGTTGAAAACGGGCCAGTGTTTGCCCAGTTTACATTAGCTGTACAACTAGGTTGCTGAATGCACTGAGGTTTTTTTAGTTAAAAACGGTCCACTGGTTGCATAGTTTACATAGCTGTACAACTAGGTTGCTGAATCCACTGAGGTTTTTTTAGTTAAAAACGGTCCACTGGTTGCATAGTTTACATAACTTTACAACTGGGTTGCTTAATCTACTGTATTTTTTTAGTTAAAAACGGTCCACAGTTTGCTCATTTTAAATTGCCCGTTACTGAATTTGCAGATGTTCTTTTGGTTAAATATGGACGTTTTATTTTGTTTTAATGTTTTTGTAAGTGGAATATATGTGCAATTTTAATGTGCTAAAATACTTTGACTTTGCTGATCGTGCAAAATGGTTGGCGACAGTCGCTGGAGCTTGGCGGTTGCCAAGCTCCAGTGGCTGTCGCAGTGTTTACATGGGGTGCACACCGGCTTGTATGATTTTACCGTTTTTGACACTTTTTGACTGGTTTTTGACGTGTCATGTCAAAAAACAGATTTTGACGTCAAAAACCCAACCCTGTTCAGTGGTCATTTTATGTGGAAATGTAATTTAATGTCCTGTAAAAGTAGCGTCGGCATTCTTACAAGAAATTGGTTTGAAAATTCTCGATTGAGTTGGAAAACAGCTTTACGCTTCATTCACTGCTGGTGTGAAGATTTAACGTATGTGAAGCTTTCTGAAAAACAACTCAATATGAACCATAAATGCTCTGGGATAATAATATGTAACTGTAGATTAAAGTGTAATATGTTTTATGTCCACGTTTTTTTGTGTCTGGAAACAAGATGCCTGCCATTCTGAAACTCGGGAGTTACGTCAAGAGTCTGAAACGTAAACCTTTTACGGAACACAGCACTTGGTGCAGGTTTGGCAAAACACAAAAGCCGCCAAGAATGGTGGGTGGACGATACTAAAGCTGTTCCAATAATTTAAGTGTGTTACACAAATTTGACAATTTTCAAAGAGTAAGTTCTGTTAGACAACAGGAGTTTAGAATTAGCGATTATTCGTTTTTCCCAAACAGAATAACTAATTGTAACTGATTTAGAAAGCGCCATGTTGGCATTAGGTACGATGTGGGAAAATGGTATCTCTCCAAGCAGGGTGAATCTAAAAAAAAGTAACGGCCGCTGTCAAGAGCTCTTTGGGTTATCTTCTCCTAAATCGTGGGGATTTGAATTTCGAGAAACATGTCCACGGATTTGGAAAATTCCGAAGAACCTGAAAAGTTGACTTAAATTTCGAAAATCGAATTATTTTAGAAGATATTAATAAAAAACTGAAAAAATAAACCATAATAGTTGCCAGATTTGGCATAAAATCCTTCATTCCTTTGCAACAAAGCAATTCCCAGTATGTAGAATCGCATAAAATTGACAAACGTGAAGTAGAATTACACCCATTTTACGTCAAATGAAAAAGGATATGAAATAAATAACTCAAAGTCTGTTACACAATGTTGACTGTTTTCAAATAGTAAGTTCGCTTAGACGACAGGAGTTTAGAATTAACGATTATTCGTTTTTTGAAAACAGAATAACTAATTGTAACTGATTTTAAAAGTGCCATCTTAACATGAGGTACGATCTGGCAAAATGGTATCTTTCCAAGCAGGGTGAATCTAAGCCACGACTTCCAAAATGGTATAACCCAATATCTCGAAAATGAAAAATAATTAAAATGCAGATTATTTTCAAGCCAGTTAGGTTCGGCTTGGATATTTGCTACCAGTATAAATATTTGGGGACATTAACTATGCTATTATAGCAGTTATAGTACAGATTGGATATTTGCCAATGCAACAAGATGATATATTTTGTGGTGCTAAGTATGCCAATCTGGAAAGGATTATGTATATGAATATATGGATAACGGTTTTCCTAGTAACCTTACATGAGCAGTAATTATAGCATATCAGCATGTGTAAATCGCCCAATAACGAAGAGTTGCCATTGGTGGCAAGCTATCCTATCTAATCCTTAGTTTTTATCACAGAAAACATATACTTACATAACTGAATGACACTACGCAAACAAAATTTTGATATGGACGAAGATCACTTGTTAAGTTGTTGTTCATTGAATGAGAAAGAATTATATAGCCGATACTGGCGGGCAGTGTGACCAGATTGAGTAGATTTCTATTTTTTTTTTGAAGAGATTTTAAATGAAATTTTGAGGTCCAGTAGAAAGTGTAGTAGATTCCATTTATGAGTACATTAAATGTACTCAAATATGCATAAAATATATCAAATATGCTCAAATATGTATAAAATGTACGCAATCTACTATATTTTCTACTGGACCTCAAATTTGACTTACAGTCTACTCAAAAAGTAGAAATCTACTCAATCTGGTCACACTGCTGGCGGGCTAAGGAGTTGATGCAGTTGACATCCAGCAACTAATTTTCTTGTTTGTTTATGTATCCACTGCTTTTATGTCACTATAACCGAATTCAGAATACGGATTTTCTATAAAGTATTTGTAGCTCCAGCATTCGGCCCTTTCAAACTAAAATCCTGTGTGCGCCACTGATGGTAATTTTTTTGTTTTTTTACTGTTGATAATAATTGTAAAGCTTAATCATTTGCTTTTTAACTTTTCTCTCTTAGATGCACTTTTTCAATTGAATAAGTTGTAATTTTGATTTCCCTCCCCACACTGAATTTCTTATTATTTTTAACATTGAAAATAACAATGAAACATTTTTATATTGACCTTACAGAAAACTTTGTTTTAATCATATTTAATTCTCACAAACCAAGTTCGTTTTTATTAAAGAGATATTTAATTTGATCTGACAACTTATTATTTATTCAAATTTTCTGTGTATACTACATATCCCCTATGAAAGCGTTTCATTAAGTTATTTTACTGAAATTTTGTGTTCTTCCTGTCTTATAATATCTTAATAATACATATTATGTTATACTTTATGTAGTTTAATGGAAGCAATAGCAGTAATTTTTACAATTCTAAAATTATCGCAATTCAAAGAATATTAAATATCCTTTAATTTATTGCTTACGAATTATGGAACTATCAATCATATTAGTCTGTGTTTTTATTTATCCGTATAGTATACAACTATATTTATAATGATTCAACATACTAACCTATTTATTTTCCGGGGATTCTTCGGTTACCGGGTGTCGTCGCCAAGCGGTGATGAGTCGCCAAACTTGGAGTTTGGTCGAAAGTTTGTTTACTTTAGCGTTAGAGTCAGATGTCTGTTGTAATCTGTGTAGATTGAGTTGAGGTGTTGGATGATGCTGTATTTTGATGAAAAAACGCTCAGTGGGTTCATTAAACGATCCCAGGATGTTTGGTAAAGGAATTTTGTGATTGGTTTAGGCAATTTAACTGTAATCGGTAAACCGAAAAGCAGGTGAATTTGAATTCGATGTGTAAGTTCTTGTTTGGTGTTTGTTGAGTTATTTACGGGGAATACAAGATGTATTTGGAAATGTGTTGTGTTATTTGAAGTGTAGTGAATATTATGTTGTTTAAAAAGGAAGTGTGTGTTTATTTGAAGGAGGGCGTGATTATAATGTTAAATAAAAGGAAGTGTTTTGGTGTTATGTTATTAGCTGATATGTTATGGATATTTTTGAAGAGTTTCTTAAAATAAAGGTAAGTGTTTTTTTTTTTTAAAGAATTTTTGCAATTGCTTAAGGTTTTCAATGTGAATTGTAAATGGATATTTGATGTTGTTATGTTTTCATATAGTGACTTTATATGAGGTGTATAACTAGGTTATTTAATGCACCGATGTTGTTTTGAGTTGAAAACGGGCCAGTGTTTGCCCAGTTTACATAGCTGTACAACTAGGTTGCTGAATCCACTGAGGTTTTTTTAGTTAAAAACGGACCACTGGTTGCCGAGTTTACATAGCTGTACAACTAGGTTGCTGAATCCACTGAGGTATTTTTAGTTAAAAACGGTCCACTGGTTGCATAGTTTACATAGCTGTACAACTAGGTTGCTGAATCCACTAAGGTTTTTTTAGTTAAAAACGGTCCACTGGTTGCATAGTTTAAATAGCTGTACAACTAGTTTGCTGAATCCACTGAGGTTTTTTTAGTGAAAAACGGTCCACTGGTTGCATAGTTTACATAGCTGTAGAACTAGATTGCTTAATATTCTGAAATTTTTTTAGTTAAAAGTGGTTTACTGTTTGCTCATTTTTAATTGCCTGTTACTGAATTTGCTGACAATTTTTAGTGTAAGTATGGATGGTGTATTTTGTTTTATTGTTTTTTTTTAAGTGGAATATCTGTGGAATTTTAATGTGTTAAAGTAATTTGTATTTCCTGACAGTGCTCAACATGTTGTATTATTTTATCGTATTCTAAAATGGTGTTTCACACGTGAAAAATTTGGCGACAAAAAAAAAGCGCCAAGTAGCGGGTGTTGGCGAGAAAAAAAAGTCGCCAAAAATAGGCGACACCCGGTAACTGAATTACTCCCTATTTTCCTCTAAATTGATTTTTTTTTTTTAAATGCCTTAATAACAGTAATAAATCTTTAAACTTTTACCAGTAAATCAGATCTTATTTTACTTTTCTTAGCCAAAGATAGCTAGTTTATAGATTATATTTTTCTATATTAACTATGAATACTGTCGCTTGTTTCTTTTTTAATAAATTACATAGTTTTTATTTCTGATTGATAGAGATCTAGTAAAAATTTTTACCATTCAAAGTAACCAAAAATCCTTTAAATTTTTATTATCCAACAAGTGATTATTTTTGTCTGCAATACGTAATGTTTTTATTTTTAGCAGCCATTAACTAAATTTTTATTTTATGAACAACTGGATTATCTTTAAACATGCACATGTGATAGTATATATATATATATATATATATATATTTTTTTTTCGTAGTTAAATGAGGTCCATATATTTGTTTATAAAACGATCAGATAAAAATCCCAAGACTGACTTTTGAATAACTAATTATTTTAACTTCACTTATTTGCAGAATCCAAAAACATTTCAATCTAACACATTAAATGTGCCCATTTCGATTACTTGCAGGGATGCTATACCTGCAACCTTTGCGACGAACTGAGACAAAACTGCCGGCCTGCGCCATTCGGTACGATTTCGGCCGTATCTGTGCAATTCTGCGCCAAAACAGCAAACATGAGTAATTTTGAATCTGACTCACGGGAGCGTGCGACCACGTGTTGAGAGTTGTGCCGAACATTCCGGTCCTCAAAATAAACCTCCGGCCGGTATTGGAGAAAGAAAAGCTCCCGGTGTAAAGGGGGGTGGGTGGGTTCACTGTTGAGTTTCCGGTCTACGTTACACCTACTGCAGCAACCACGCTCATTTCGTATCTACCATGTGGGGAGGAAAGAAATTCTTTTCCTCTTACTGCCTCTTACCAACCCCACCCCCCCAACTAGCCCATATCCATCCAAATACGTCATACGAAATTAGGCGAATCATCTACCTCTGAATGCATTATTCCTTTGTCAGAATGGATTAACTGCACGTGATGGATTCAGTATTGCCAAATCTTGAGAATTTTCGCAAATTTTGCTACTTTTGAAAGCATTATGCTACTGAATTGAAATACTCCTCTTGAAATTGAATATTTTTCTCTTGATATCTCTTTGTTTAAAACTGGGTGCCTTTAAAGGTGCTATCACACGAGAGCTCTACGCACTGCAAAATGCACGTACAACACTTTTGTACTGCAGTTTTGCCCTTCAGTCAGGAGAAAACCATTGTGTGATAGTATTTCCCTTGACACCGGACTGTTTCGAACAATGTTGAAAAATGTTTGGTATGAATGGCGAAATCAGCCAATCAGAGCTCTAGACACTGTCCACACCTTCATTCAAGATGGCGACTTCCATGCCTGCAATGTGGACGGCGGAAATAGAAGCCGATTTTATTTCCGAAGTGCAAATCAAAAACCATTATAAACTTTTTTACTCTATTTACTTAAAAATGAACCTTCGAATTCCACCGTCAATGTCAATGTTCAAATGCACGGGACGTGACAGGACGAGTGATTTTTGTGACAAAAACAGCGATGCCGTAATAACTGTTTTGTCACAAAACGAGCGATAACGTCGCCAAATCGGCAACCCCGTGCCAATCCACCAGATCGTTTTCTTGCCTTGCAATACAACCCTATACCTTGCTTTTGACAAGAAAAATGAAAGCCGAAAGAGTTGTACGAGCATTTTGAAGGGCGAAAATGCGTCGTCTGATAACGGCTTAAGAATACAAATTATTAATACTTATATAAAATTTATTACAATAGCTAATACAAAAGTTTTTTTCCCATCCGTATTAATCCTTAATTTTTTAATCTCTACTTCGTAAGAGTAAAAATTGACCTTTATTTTTAATTTAATTCCTTTTTCCTTATTTTTTTTTTCCTATGGATTGCTTACGGCATGTGAGTTTTCAGCCTACTCGAGATTTTTTAAATTATTATTAATTGTGAAAATCGCAGGATTTATGTTCCTCCAGTCAGTTTCAATCTTTCTCCATCCATCTTGAGAATGAATATTTTTTCTACAGCCTTCCATTGTTTAAACTTCTGGTGCAATGAGAATAAAAATTGCTCATTACTTTTCTGGAGATCCGTATAAGGCCGCGGTTTTGTTTATTTTATAAATCGCTAAAAATCTCTTTTGCTCCCCTGTCCATTTGAATCTTTTTTCATCCATATTAAGAATCAATATTTCTCTTTTAGCCTTCCATTGTTTAAGCCTCCAGTGCCATAAAATTAAAAAATGACCCCTATTTTACGTTTATTTATTTTTTTTTAATTTGTTATTAAGCATACAAAATATCCCTTATATAAAATTTATTACGATAGCTAATACGACATGTGAATTTAAATCTTTTTCCATCCATATTTGATCATTAATAGTTTAACTTCAGCATATTTTTAAAAAACCTATAGTGCCATAAATAGTAAAAATTGACACTTATTTTATACTTATTTGGTTGTTATTATTTTTTCTCCTATAGACTGGTTACAGGCATGTACATTTCTCCTTATTTGCTGTTTAAAAAAAAAAAAAAAAAACAAAGATCGCGCGCGTGGCAAAAATCGCAGATTCTCAGCTCCTGTCAAATTTCAATCTTTTTCCATCCATCTTGAGAATGACTATTTTTAATATAGCCTTCCATTGTTTAAACCTCTTGTGCCATGAGAGTAAAAATGCATGTTTACTTTTCTGGAGATCCGCATAAAGCCATGGCTTTCTTTATATTATAAATCGGCAGAAATCCCTTTTTATGGTCTTTTGTTTCAATCTTTCTTCATCCATCGTCAGAATGAATACTATCCCTTTTAGCTTTCTATTGTTTAAGAATTTTTCTAAAAATTTCATGGTGTTTGTTTTTTTCTAGCAGTAATTAAATATTTATTTCCAGCATCTCTCAATTTCAATCTTTTTCCATCTGTCTTGAAAATTAGTATTTTTCCTTTAGCATTCCTTAATTTAAATCTCCTATGCTGTAAGAATAAAAATGAACTCCTATTTCAAATTTAAATTACTGATTTCAAAGAAACCAGTAAAGGAAAAACTTTGCTAAATAGAGCAGGTTCAGACGTAAATTAAAATGATGTGAAATAGTTGAAACAAAAAATGTTTTATCAATGAAAAATAAAATATTTATGAAAGCAAACAAAAGATGAACTAAATATGTTTTTTTTCCCTTTTTCTCCATACATTACATTTTTCTAAAATAGGCTCGACTTATTTGTTTTATTTGCATAGGATTTCTTCATTTTCCACTATTTTTGTTTATTCATGCACAATTTCCTCTTTTTTGCTATTTTATTAGTGGCATCTCTGATATGAGTAGGTTGCTCAAAATTATGATTTCATGGAGTTCCTATGTATACTTCTTATATTTTTTAGGTACCAGATGTACCAAATTTAATCATGATGTGCTGGCAAGCATGGTTTATGTTATTTAAAAATCCCCTTGAGTCCCCTAATTTATTTTTATTGCATTTCAAATCTTCTGGCATTCTAAACATTGTCATCCCTGGTTTAAGCCCAAGAATCGTCGTACTGTTTGGTTCTTTTTTCTTGAACTTTCTTTTAATTATCAAATTGATGGGGGAAAAAATTATTTTAGAGATAAACTGAGATAAAATAAATAAAATTGGTTGAGAGACAAACTTGAAAAAACTAATTTTAGTTGAGACATACAGAGAAAAAAAGGAATTTTGATTGCGACAAACTGAGACAAAAAGGGATTTTGATTGAAATAAACTGAGACAAAAAGAGATTTTGACTGAGACTAACTGAGGTTTTGGCTGTAGCATCCCTGTACTTGTGCTGCATAGTTTTATTATGATTATTTAAGATCTATTATTATTATGAGTTATTAAGATCTGTTAACGCTTTTAAATATTCAGTATAATTTCAGCTTTGTTTTACACAATCATTTCTCTGTATAAAGCGCCGTGAAAGCTAGCTCGCTCCTAGGATCTTTCGACCTACACTTTGTGATGCCAGTATTCAGTCAGGGGGCTTGTCCTTTCGAGACGGTGTTGCCATAGCCCAGCATGGAAGGTGAAGAGCGTGAATGATTTTTCTAGCCCTTTCATATCAATGTTCATTCTAGGATCAAAAAAGGGCAGGGTGCTCAGAGTTCTAAAAAAGGACACTTTAGTAAAAAAAAATTGATTATGTACTCATAGGCTAGTGTTGACTCAAGGGGGGGGAAAGGCCCCCCCAGGCTGTGGGGGTATTAAAAATGAGTTCCACGAGAATGTTACACTTAGAAAACATGTATAGAAACTGGTTTGTAGTGATCTCAAAATGACTAAAGCATATCGCCCAAAGATTTAACATGTAGGTTGTAATGTGTGTTCTGACTTACAGTGCAGTAATTTTTTTTTTTTTTTTTTTCCTTTTTCCTAGCATATCTTAGTTTTGGTTTTTTTTTTCGGGGGGGGGGGATGTCAGTAAAACTAAACAAACTAGGAAAATTTATTTGTAGACCTTATTTTGCCCTAAATATGATAAAATGTCATAAATAAAATGTTATTAATTAAATCTGTACAAAACTAGAAAGTTTTGATTAAAAAAAAAGTAATATAATTAATTTATGTTATGAATTTTGTCCTTTATTTTTTTTTTCTCCCAAAATTGTGTTATATACATATTTATTATTTATAAGAATGCATAGTACATTTATTGAAGAAGGTTTCAGAATTTTTTAGCCAGAAGGTGAGGAAGACTGTTACTTTTTGTACCTTAATTTTATCACACTGTCATTCAGCCACAAGTTTCCATACTTGGGCACATTCAAATTCGATATTGAACCTTTATTGTCACAAACTTCTAAACAAAAGAGGACTTTCAGTGTATGTGGATTAGGGTACATGTGTTTATCATGTAATAAAAAAAAAAATGAAAGTTATTTAAATTCT
Organism: Cheiracanthium punctorium; assembly: GCA_038373885.1. Taxonomy (NCBI): domain Eukaryota; kingdom Metazoa; phylum Arthropoda; class Arachnida; order Araneae; family Cheiracanthiidae; genus Cheiracanthium; species Cheiracanthium punctorium. The sequence continues at coordinate 18,461 of JAWZYV010017526.1, forward strand.
TCTGTTTGCAATTATTGTTGAATGAGTACCAGGCAAAAACTTTCATAGTTACTGAGCAGAAACTTCTATTAGAGTTTGTTTAGAAGTGGTGCAACATGCAATTTAACCTTATCCATCAATCAAGAATCATAGAAAGTGGAAAAAGAAAAATTAATACAAAACGCAGAAGCTTGCTGGTATAAATGACAGAGAGTAATGAGAATTTTGTATTGCATCCAACTGTTTGATGTACACCAATTACTGACTTCAAATCCAATTAGTGAAATGTGTTTGTTCTTCCTCTTTCACTTCTATTTTAATGTTTGCTCATTCATGAAAATTTAATACAAGTTTTCAAGAAGCAATATTTTCTCCATGAAATAAATGAATAAAACTTCATAGATATGTAAGATTTAGCAAGTACAGTCCAGTGCCAAAAATCCGCCGACCTAAAATCCACGAAATCCGCACACCTTCTCTGATGTAAATAATGAAATTTGCAGTCACTCACTAGTGATGAAATCGTTGAAGAGTGCCTTGAATCTGTAGATAAATATGATTCTGATGATAACTTAAAATAATAATAATAATAAAATCCGTTTAATAAAAGTTAGGAGAAGAATACCTTAAATTTTTAGAACAGCAAAGTTTTGTAACAAAACAAGAATTAATGATAATTTACTATTTGCAAAAATAAATAAATAAAAGAAAGAAAGAAACTGAAAGTAGAAAAAAATAATACTTTAAAACAAATCACCATAGAACATGCTTTCAAAATTAGAAAAAAGAAATTTTGAAACCATTTGCTTTCTAGTCTTCATGTAATTTTTTTCTTTTTTCTCCTATGCTTTTGTATTTAGTGCGAAAATATAAGTGAAATACTTTTTGACTGTGTTTTTATTTCATTGTAATTGCCTTCTACTTTTTTAAAATCAGAAATGCAATGATTTATCTTTTATGGCCCGAAATCCGCAAATCCTAAAATCTGCCCTAACCATGGTCCGAAGCTGTGCGGATTTCTGGCTCTCTACTGTATATGTATAAATCAAAAATTTTTTAAAGCTTACTGAATTCTCCATAGGTAAAAAATAATGTTTAAAATATTTTAAATAATTTACTTTTTTTAAGATTTATTTTACTTATTTATTTTTAACATACTTAAAAAGTCTCTTTAAAACCACTAAATTATCTTTTTTAAATTTTGATTTAATCTTTTTAGCATCAAAAGAAAAAGTATTTTAAAATTGTATTAATTAAATGTTGATTTAAACTAATACGTTTTTTAATCAGCTGATTAAATAACATCCTGCAACAAAAAGCATTTAAACAATTCCCCCAAAAATAAAAGACAGAAAAGAAAAAAGAAGAAAACTTCAGAAATTAATTCTAATTTTTTTAAAAACTGAAAGTAAGCTTCTAAGTCTGTACTAAGATAATAGTTTGTTCTAAGAAAAACCTAACTGTTAGTTTATGACTTAATTAATTAGTTTTCTTAGCATCCTTTACCAGAATTGGCTTCCTTTTACATTTTCTTTTAACACTTCATTTAGTAAAATGCTGAGAATTTTCAAAATTTCAGAAGATATATATTTTGAATATTTAGACTAACAAATCTTGTCAATAGTCTGAACTACCAAATTCTGCAACTGTTCCAATTTTAACAAAAACAAAAGCAAAACAGTGGCGTAATAAGAAGGTGAAATCGTCAGCCAAGGCAGCAAGATAGAAACAAAGATACGGGGCTGGTAGAAAGAACACTGAAACTTAGAATAGAATGAATGGGATGACAAACTGAAGGACTGTAACAGGCGACATTAATCCTAGCGAGCTACTGAAGCTAAAGATTATTGTTATGTTTAATTTTGAAGAAAATATAATAGTATATTTCAAGTGCTGTTTCCGCAAAATGTCGGGAATCGCACAATTTTCAGATCAATTTCTGGAAACCCCACAAAATTTCTCAATTGCAAAACACTGTTGAGGTACTTTCTGTACCATACATAATTATATATGGTTAGTAATTATCTGTAATAATTATGAATAATGTGTAATAAGGAAACCGACTAGGTAAAGTCAATCGTTCAGAAAGAGTAAAAACTTGCTAGTGTGCAAAACAATTTAAAACATCCAAGAAGAGCAATAACTATGCCGTTAACAACAAACTCTGGTTCTGGTATAATGATTGTTTAATAATTTGCAAATACATATTTATCAAATGTAACTACCAATATTTGAGGATAGACAAATCAAATCAGAAATTTTTAGAAAATTTTAAATTTCCAACTTCTTTTTTTCCCTTCAATTCCTTCCTAAGTGAAATGTGCTCATAGTTCTGCTGGTTGGGCTTTCACTTGAGTCAGCACAAAACAAAGCATGCCAGAGGGGGCCATCTTTTGGGTTACTCGACTCACGCAAATGAAAACAGACACCGAAAGTGGCAGTAACTATATTTCAATTAAAAAAAAAAAACAGAATATTTGGAAAAAGCATTTTAATAAGTAGCGTCTGTGTGATAATGGTCTGATATCATAGATGGTAATTTTGTAAAAAGGCCATTTTCGATCCACCCCATTCGTATGATGGGTTTATTGTAGTCAATCCTCTATCTGTGAAGGGCCCATTTAAAAAAATGTATTTTTGTGATGGGTTGCAAAACGAACCCGAATTTCCGGTAGGTAAGAAATAAAAATGGGTAATTGTAGACAAATGATTATAAAAATGTGAAATCAGAAGTGCATAGAAAGAAAAGAAAAATGGCTGCTGGCTGCTAAAAGATGATAAAAGGTGTACTGCCGGCCGCTGCATGCTGCCAATTCGGTCTGGAGGCAACACTACACTAACAGAGTACATAAAAGGTGAATCATTGTTCTTGTTGTTGTCACCGTGTCCATAAGTAAATGAAAGCTAGATGGAGCCAAAAGCATTGAAAATGGGGGCCGGGGGGCTATAAAGAATATATTGTTGTGGCTTGCAAAGCTGAAAAAGAGAAGCAATAATGGCTTGGCAACAAAAATATGGTACGGTGTTAAGTATCTGGGGAATTTCTGCAGAAGGCATTGTATCTTGAAATGTCATGTGGAGATATTTTCATGCCTTTAAAATATCCCATATGGTGTCTTGCTATTATAGATGACATGTTTCTACAGCAGTTAAGATCTGGGATAAAAGGTTTATCTAAAATTCTACCTTTGGCAGTCGCGTTCGCATCTTTGGAAGTAACGGTAAAAGTCTGATCCAAATCCCGAGCTTCCTTAGGGAGAATGTCAGCACACTCATTTCTCTGTATGCTCATGTGGGCAGGGATCCATTGGAGCGTATAAGGTCTGTAAATTTGGCTGAGAAGAGAATTGATACCTTGGGTTAAGTTGGACCATGGAGTAGGGGTGCTATGCCTCAAGAAGTTGGACTTCTACCTGTTGGTCTGCAGAAGGTATTTTATTCCCCTCTACCACCCATTGGGGTACAATGGAGGCATTCCCCGAACTGCCACCTGGAGACGCGCTCTCTAGGGGTTAAATGTGCACCCGAGAGAAAGTCAATCATTTCAACATAAAATGGTGTGGACGATTTCTGGAAAAAGAGCACATTTTTAGAAGGGCACTAGGGTTAATCACAGGGCAGCATGTCAAGGTTAAATTATTATGAGGGCAGACAGGCTTCACTTATTTTAACAAAACAGGGTGGGCAGGGTGCTGTGCCCCGAGAAATTTGCCTAAAAGGAACAGATTATTTAATCTCTCTTGAACAGATTTTTTTAATAACGACTAGAATTTACTATAGAAAAAGTAAAAAATCATGATAATTAATTTTTTTTTAATGTATGCAACTGTTTTTGACTTAAAATTATTAATATTTACTTACAATACCGTTTCAAACTGTGTGTCGTCAATGTTGACACCAGTTCTCAAAGAGTTAAGTTAATGAAATACTAATAATAAGTGTACTAGAAAGTACTCTTGTTTTTTATATTAAACTCTAACAAATAAATTTCCTACAACTGTTAGTGACACGGTAGTTGTGCCTAGAACTTGATTTTTATTTGTAATATTTTAAAACAAGAGTCCCTTTCTTTGCATGTTTTTAAAGACTTTTGTTTTAAATTATCATTTCTTGTTTGTACAGTCATTTTATAAGCTTAACTTGTTTTTCTTACAGATTTTACAAGCTGTCTTCTATCTTCACAATCTCTTTATGTAGAACTCTCATTCTTCATGCGGGATGTTTTAGGAAGGTGATGCGCATTGAAATTTGAGTGCACATCATGAATGGTCTGATGAAACCATCATTGTACTCTGATTCGAAACACTGTGTTTATTAAAGTTACTTCAAGTTAAAATTTGCATTAGTAAAATACAGGAAATGAAGGAAAATTATTGTCACAATTTTTTGTGATTATGTTGCAGCAGTCACAAAGCCCTCTCTTTAAAATATGTGACACATAGATAATGTAATTTGTTATTGGAATCTTGAAACTGTATTACATTGAATTATTCATATTAATTTCAATCAAGTGTTAAAGCAGTTAAGATGGCTAAGCCATACCTAATGTATAAAGGAACATTATGTAATGGATTGTGTACTGTGCCTACATGAAGAAAAATACTTCTTTTGGTTAAGATTATCAACTTTGGTGTGAAACATTTTCATTAAACATGCATGGATATGAAAACCTGTCCCAGTGATGCTTGTTCCAGCACCCACATTTGAAAGCTGGGTCTTACAGTCAAAAAGATTTCAGTGTAATGCATGTCAAAGCTTTTTCTATGCAGTTCAACCTCAGGAGGGACAGTCTTACCCATACAGGAGAGAAGTCTTTCGTATGCAGTGCATGCACAAAAGAATTCTTTCTTTGCGAAAAGAGAAAAGCTGCATGAATAAACATCTTCGCACACACACAGAGAGAAGACTCATGTGTGCAACACATCTCTGAAAACATTCTCTAAGAAAAGTGCCTTAAATGAACATCTTGGTTTGCACACAGGGGAGCAACATGCTGCATGTGACTTCTGCCACTAAAGAGGTTATGGATGAATCACACTTGAATGAACATCTTCGTACCCACACAGGAAACAAACCTTTTGTTTGTGACAAATGTAATAAGAGATTTTCTCATAAAGGAGACTTGATTAAACATCTTCCAACCCACACAAGAGAGAAACCTTATGTGTGTTATATATGTAATAAGGGGTTCTCTCAGAGCGGAAACTTGATTATACATCTTCGTTCCCACACAGGAGAGAAACCTTACGTGTGTGACATATGTAATAAGGGATTTTCTCGGAAAGACGTCTTGATTAAACATCTTCAAACACACACAGGAGAGAGACCTTATGTATGTGACTTATGTAATAAGGGATTCTCTCATAGAGGAAACTTGAATGCACATCTTCGTACCCACACAAGAGAGAAACCTCATGCGTGTGATATATGTAATAAGGTATTCTCCCAGAAAGGAGACTTGAATATGCATCTTCGTACACACACAGGAGAGAAACCATACATGTGTGACATATGTAATAAGGGATTCTCTTATAAAGGAATCTTGAATGCACATCTTCGTACCCACACTGGAGAGAAACCTTATGTGTGTGACATATGTAATAAGGGATTCTCTCAGAAAGGAAACTTGACTATACATCTTCGTACCCACACAGCAAACAAACCGTATGTTTGTGACATATGTAGTAACGGATTCTCTCATAAAGGAAGCTTGAATATGCATCTTCATGCCCACACAGGGGAGAAAGCATATGTGCCTTATGTGTGTGATATATGTAATAAGGGATTCTCTCATAGAGGAAGCTTGAATGCACATCTTCGTACCCACGCTGGAGAGAAACCTTATGTGTGTGACATATGTAATAAGGGATTCTCCCAGAAAGGACACTTGAATGCACATTTTCGTATCCACACAGGAGAGAAACCATACATGTGTGACATATGTAATAAGGGATTCTCTCAGAAAAGAGACTTAAATACACATCTTCATACCCACACAGGAAAGAATCCTAATGCGTGTGATGTATGTACTAAGAAATTCTTTTGCAATGCAGAGTTGATTAGACATCTTCGTACCCATACAGGAGAGAAACCTTATGCATGTGATGTATGTCAGAAAAGATTCTCTCTGAAAGAAAACTTGAATAGACATCTTCGTATCCACACAGGAGAAAAGCCTTATGCGTGTGATGTATGTCAGAAAAGATTCTCTCATAAAGGTAACTTGAATATTCATCTTCGTATCCACACAGGAGAAAAGCCTTATATGTGTGATGTATGTCAGAAAAGATTCTCTCATAAAGGTATCTTAACTACTCATCTTCGTATCCACAAGGAGGAGAAACCCTATGCATGTAATGTATGTAATTAGAAGAGATTCTCTCAGATGGGAAACTTCAATAGACATCTTCATACATGTACAGAAGGAAAACCTATTACAAACATGTCACATGTTTAATGAGGCTATATATCATGGAGTTTTTCCACCTGTAATAAGGGATTCACCCTGAAAAATACCTTGAATGAGCATCTTCGTACACACACAGGAGAGAAACCTTACCAGTGTGACATATGCAATAGGGGGTTCTTTCGGAAAGGAGACTTGAATAGTCATCTGCGTACCCACACGGGACAGAAACCTTATGTATGTGACATATGTAATAAGGGAGTCTCTTCGAAATAAAACTTGAATATTCATCTTCGTACACACACCGGAAACAAACCTTATGTGTGTGACATATGTAAAAGGGTATTCTCTCAGAAAAGAGAATTAAATACACATCTTCATACCCACACAGTAAAGAATCCTTATGCATGTAATGTATATGTATTAAGGAATTCTTTAGCAATGCAGACTTGATTAGACATCTTTGCACGCATACAGGAGAAAAACCTTATGCATGTGATGTATGTCAGAAAAGATTCTCTCATAAATATAACTTGAAAACTCATCTTCGTATCCACACTGGGGTGAAACCCTATGCGTGTCATTTATGTTATAAGGGATTCTCTCAGATGGGAAACTTCAGTAGACATCTTCATATGTGTGCAGGAGGAAAACCTATTACAGAGATGTCACATGTTTACTGAGGCTATTTGTCATAGTTTCTTCAACTTAAGGAAGCACCTTCATGTCCACGCAGGAGAGAAACTTTATGCATTTTCAGGATTGGTGCAGTCCTGTAAATAATTTTTAGTCAGGGAAAAATCTCAAGGAAATTTGAGAAAGGTCAGAATGAAAGACAAGTGGTTTTTTGACTAAATTATCAGTTGCTTTGAAAATGCATTTCTGTATAGGATCTCCGCAGTTTTATTCTTGTGTAGTTCTAAGAAATTTTTTATTTGAATTTTCATTTTTAATATAATTTGAAAATGAGTTGCATATTTGCATACCTCATCTCGTTGAAATATCTTAACCTTTTAATTTTCTATGAAATATGCTTACTGTTAGAATCCAGAGGTATGAAATAGAATTTTGTTGTATTTCATACCACTAAACTTTTTTTGAATAAAATTTTGCATAACTCAAATGTTTTTCTTACTTTCATATCGTATAAATTAGTTGTGCTCCATTTATAAATACAAATACTAAAACTAACATACTTTGAAAACGGGGACTCTGTTGAGAAATAATCGAGAAAGAAATAAAAGAGAAAATCATGCAGATTAACTAACGATGAAATCATAGAACACAAATTCCAAACCAAAACCAAGAAGTAGCAGCTCATGATTTCACGTACAACGTAGCATCCAAGTGATGCTGTTGCCACCTACTAATGTGCATGTCTATGGTGGTTATAATCAGAGCCTGATTTTCAGGAGAGTATTCAGGGCAAGCGCCCGCCCCCCAACAAAATAAGGCCCTCAAATGATCTTTAAGTTTGAAAAATTTCGAAACGGGGGGGGGGGGGCAATGAAGCTTTTGCCAGGACCTTCAACTCGACAAATTGGTTCCCGGTATAGTTGAACATCCCTTATAAACAGCATTCTCCAACTAAAACTGGTGAGATAATTGCCACCAAATTTTAGATATGGACTTTACCTCAAATGAGTTCAAGGAACATTTTTTAAAAAGTCAGTTCAAGAAATGTCCAATTTGCATTGAGAAATCAGCTCAAAAACACCTAGACTAGTTATTAAATATTGCAAAACTATAACCTCACCATGGCACAGTGGTTATAACCATACCTGCCAACCTTTCTGGTTTTGACAGAAGACTTCTGTTTTTTAAGCTATCTTCCGGTCTTCTGCCAGAAGATAAAATCTTCTGTTTTTTTAAATTTTTAGTTGATATATTAAATTGTATTGCAAACTATTATAAAAAATTGGTAAATAAATAAATCCATTTCAAAGTCATTTATTAAGGTAATCATTTCAACAGCTAACAGCACAATGCTGTTGTATGAGTGAGGTCAAAGCATTTGTAAGCAAATCTTTTATCCATAGTTTAAAAAAAACAAAAACAAAAAAAAAACAGGACTTCATTTCATTCCTCCGTCAGTAATTCATCATTAGAAAATTTATTTGTGTTGAAAACTAAAGCTAACATACTTTGTTATGAAAATAATTTTTCTGGTGAACTATTAGAAGCAAAAAAAAAAAAATCTTAATCTGTTTATTTTTCAACGTACTTTGGTTAAAAATAGAGTCAAATTTCCATCTAAATGTTTTTATTTTTGTGAAATTATTCCATCTTTCTCTGTTTTGTATAAAAATTTCAGGTAAGCTCTTTTCTACTACTATTTAATTTTGTTTTAATTTCCATGCATTACCAATATAAAAAAAATAATGCGAAATGGTGGTAAACTGGGGGGTCTTCTGTTTTTACTTCTTATATTTAAAAATTATCTTCTGATTTTTTGTGAAATCTTCTGTTTTTTCAACCCGAGTCTTCCTGTTTTTGGCTTAAGGAGGTTGGCAGGTATGTTATAACACTGGAAATGATAGACGGGTGAAGGTATTGGTTATTCAGTGGTTTTCTCCAAAACTTAGTGTAGATATGGGTTAGGACCACTTAGAAAGAACCCCCATGGAGGGCACTCCCCCCCCTCCCCCCACACACACACACTTCTCCTATCCTTCTGACGAGGATTTATAAGTGTGCTTCGAGCCAAGCACACAAATCTGATGTACATGTTTACGGTTTTTCGGCCAATATGTTCACAACAGCATCCAAAACTATAGAATAGAAGTTGATATTGTTTATTTCAAATTGGCAGTTTACTTTCTTAAAATTGCTGGTTTGTTATACAAAGTGCTTCTACTGGACATTTTTTAACGTAATTTTTTCTTTAAGCTCCTTGAGCATATATTCTATATAGTCCATATAACAATTTCGTTTACAATCCGTTCCCCAATTTTAGTTGCAAAGCCAACTTTTTGGGGGAAGTTTAATTATATAATCACTCTGTACACCAGAAAATTATCGTTTTAACATGAATTTCGACTATCATAGCAAAATATAAGACACCTTCACAAATATTTTTCCTAACAAATCCCGAGTACTAGGAGCAGGGTGAGAAATTGGGAGCAAAAATCTAGGCGTCAATGGCACCTAACTTTTTTTTCCCAGTTGCCAAACTGTCTCGTTCAGGTGCAGTTTTGAAAACCTTTGTTTTGTTTAAATGCATAAACTATAAACAGGTAGGCTTAATGATTATGTACAGTAATAATTAAGAAGATCAGGACTATTAAAATTAAGATAGTAATAAATAGTACGTAAATATAAAATCAATTTTTATAGCTTTCCCCCTACGAATCCAGAATAAAGTATTATGATACATTTTAGAAGAACATGGTCTTTAGTTTTAGTTTAGAAGTATTTTATAAATTGTTGCTATATAACTACAATGCCTATGGTAGATAAACTTATGCCGTATACGTGTACTAGCTTCAAAATGTCACCTGATCAACCACCACTGTAAGCAAACAGGTAGTACATGTTAAAATTTAAAAATTAGAGATGTAACGAATAGTGATTTGGCCGAATACCGAATATTCGGCACATAGTTTAGGCCGAATATTGAATATTCGGCGGCCGAATATTACATTTTCTTTTTCAATTTCATTTTAACTGTAAATAAAATATTGCTTTTCAATTTTGTAATTAAATACTAAATAAAGATTAATTAAAATTCATTTTATATTTCAAAAACTAAAAGTGATATGGACTAGAAATTTCACATTAATTTTTTTCTCTATAGATACAACTATCATACCAAATTTCATAGAATTCTGAGGGGGTCAGGTTGAAAATCGCAATTTTTTTGTTGATTTGATATGGAATGACCCATGGAGCTATGTCACCCGCAACTATTTTTATAGAAATCAAATCTAAAACACACAACAGTATATTATCTGTAAAACTAATAAAATATTGGTCATGATAAAATATCTTTTACAAAGTTAAACACTAATAACAGTATAATGTTGCAGAATACTCTGCTAATTCCTGGGTTCGTTGTTCTGAAGTCCAGTAGGTGTAGAAAGTTCTAGAAAACAGTCCACCTGTCAGGAGGGAACACAAACTTTATTGCTTCTAGTACTCCGTCAAACAATCCGCTGTACAAAATTCATAAGTACAATCAGACAGTAATGTGCTTTTAACAGTCTGCTTAGTACAGAAGCTTTCACAAATGCTGTCATTCTCACACAAAATAAAACACTTCCACAGGCAAAATTCAGTAGAAATATACGAAGGATAACACTATAAGTTCCTCAAGACTCAACAATGAAGAATTTACACATAGTACTTAAAAATCAGCTTCATAAACAAGTGAAAACACAGTTTCTATAGCGTCAATACAAAGTCTTAAGCTTCACGGACATGTGCTCTTGGCAGAAGCAGAAGCAAGACAAAGACTATCGGGGTAGTCCGCTTATATTTATAGGAGAGGCAGAAGCTACAAGGAGCTTCCAGAAGAATCTATTTCTCAAAGATTCCACATAAAGTAGGAATTCTGATTATGTCATAGAAGAGAAATATTAAACAATTATGCATGTTAATGCAGCAAAACTAACTTTACAAGCCCCATTGGGGACAACGCGCCAAATGACCAAAATGTTGCCAAGCTTGGCGACTTTTGACAAAATATTGCCAAATTTAGCGCCAAAAATAAGTCCCCAAAAGCCAAGTTACGGAAGGCATAGGACCAATATTTTTCGAGATTTATAGAAACGACATACAAATCAGATGAAAGGCTCTAGTTGACCAATTTTGATGCAACAAAAAGCACATTTTAACTAGTATTTGAAGCGTAGAATACGAATTTTAAACACAAGAACAGCAGGTTGCCCGATTCGTACCAATAATCATATTTTGAGATATTCATAAATTAATAAATATGCTATGGTAAATGTCATTAATCTGGTAACTATACATAATCACATCACGTTTTGGGTTTTACAGACTCTGAGCAAAACATATTTAGCAGCTTTTCAAAATTCTGTTTGTAATTAAGGATCTGAAAAAATTCCTTCTACGCCCACCCAATAAAGAAATTAGAAAATCAAGTCAAGTAGTGTCATCCAGTAGAAAAGTCTGCTTTTCAGTAATATTATTAATTAGATTATGTTTCATTCAGATTAAAATTCAGTGACTTAGGATATTTTATTATATGGGATTAACTCATTGAAGTATAACTAAGCAGTATTATTTGTAAATGCATCAAAAAAATATTTTTCTCTCTTTTTTTCTGAAATTATTCGGCCGAATACCTGTTCAGTATTCGGCCTACCGAATATTCGGCAAAACAGCCGAATACCGAATAGTGGCCGAATATTCGTTACATCCCTATTAAAAATATGCATTTGTATTCTCAGTGGGTTGAACTGAAGTTGGGAGAGTGTCTATGAAAGCTTTTAATGTCACCAAGAAGGATTTATTATTTTACATAGCTCTTTTATCTTACTAAAAATTATTTTACTTAAAACATATTTTAATACAAATTGAACTTTATCTTAATAAAAATTTTTATAATTAAATAAAGTTTTTTTAAATATTTTCAAACAACTTATCCAATTTAAGTTTTTTTATTTACAGTATCTCATAAAGGAGTTTTATTTTAAAAAGATAAATTTTATTAAGTTTAAATCATCAAATAACATTTTTATTCAAATAATATTTTTATTTGAATTATCGTAATTTAGGCCGGAAGTCCGAAATTTAGATTTTCCCAAAATCCAGAGGTTTTGCTAATGTCATCCCCCCCCCCCCCACGTCTTCTTTCATTTTTTCACGAAATTGCATTGATTATTTGCAGTCAATCCATGTATTGTTTTCAGCCACGAACTGCTGCACTTAACCAGCCGTTATTGTGGCGCTGCATTGCGCCGCGGCAAATAAAATCCAAGATGGCGTCCGGGCCGTAAACCTGTACTCTCCCGCGGTAAATAATTATATTTAATTAATGAATATTAACTAATCCAAATAACTTTTACACTGCCTTATTTAAAAGGATCTCGAGCGTTCATCAATACTGATATCGAGTATTATCATCGCATTTTCCCACACCGCCGTGCCATACGAGCCGAGCTACCGCTAAAATACATTTGTAGATAGAATCCAATATGGCGAACGCGAACTCGTAGTTTCTTCCGATCAACTTCATTAATATACATGGGGTTAAAAAATTATGGCTAAATTTCTTTAAGTTCCTCTATTTGTTTACATTTAAAAAAGTGCGATTTAAATGATGACACATCCGCGGAAGACAAGAAAGTGGTCTTCCGCGCGTTTTTTAACCATAGGACTCAGGGGCGTAGCCAAGGGCGGGGGTTCATAACCCCCCCCCCCCATGAGGAATTTTTTGCCATACAAAATGTATATTCTTCACACCCTTATCACACACATGTATGCATATATGTGAGTTCCAGTAGTCGTAACCCCCCCCCCATGAAAAATTTCTGGCTACGCCCCTGATATGACTGTCTGCAGAGGATCGTTCTCTTTCTGCCACGGAGCGGTGCTTATGAAAGCGAAAGTTTTTTTTACGGAAATTTACATTTATATTTTTTCAGCACATTTAATGATAGTTGTCTAGACAGTGAAAAAAGTCTCCAGAATTCGCAAAATATACGTTTTTGTGGTATTTCTGTTTAAAAAGTCGCCGGAGTCGTCCGATGCCAAAAGAGTCGCTTTTTAGTCGCCTGTCTCGGGCAAAACGTTAGGCGTCAAAAATGACGACTGGTTCTTAAATCTCGGTCGTCAAAACAAAAATTACAGTTGCAAAATACGACTAACGACCGCTAATTTCGCGCCCTGACTGGGAGTACCCCCAGAAAAGTTTTAACCCTGTAATTTTAAATAGAAATAGATCTAAATAGTTTAATTGATCTGTCTAATTTCATTAAAGCGAGATAGTTCAAAATTATTTGACTGAATCAAACTATTTGGCTCTTACAAAATATTTGGTTCTTTACACAAAATACAAAGCATTCCCTATTATATGTGTTAATCAACTGGAAATGGTCGCATGGGCACCAGAAAAAAACGTGAATATATAATCCGAAAACTTCAGAAGAAAAAATCAACATTGGTGCAAAAATATAAAAATTACATCAGTATGCAACCCATTGCACCAGGCGAAGAAATGTATGTTAATGCGGGCCTACGACTTACTTCGAATGCATGCACATTAGGGTTACGAATTTTTGCGGTGACCCTTTTAAGTTTAAAAAAACAACACATGTTTTTTCTAATTCTGGTTATCCTTTGAAGCGCCAGCATTTTCACGTCAATATAGAAAACCAACTGGATAGGCTGTTCAACGCTGAAAAAGTGCAATCGTTGCCATCGATCCATTTAACTATCAACAACATGGCAGTCAGTTGCGTAGCCAGAGGGAGGTTAATTAGCTTACAATTAGATATTTTGCTTATAATTGAACTTTAGCTTACAATTTGATACCCCACCCCTCCAAAATAAAATCTTGGCTACGCTACGGATGGCAGTTGATCAGCCCATCTGGTGCCAGAGAGCTAAGTTTTCTGAGGCAGCTAGCTGTGGCAAAAAACTTCTTTAGCTGTATGGCACCAGACGGGCTATTCGATCGACTTTCTCCATGCTGTTGGCAGTTAAATGGATAGATGGCAATAGCTGCACTTTTTTAGCACTGGGACCATTTCAATATTTATTTTTTTCGAGTAGCAAAGAAAGTGCCGAAATAAGGTGATTTCACTGCGCATCAAAGGGTTAAATAAAATTGAACTTTAATCCTTTATATTGGTTGTTTGCATGATTTCGTTTGAGTTGAGAACAAATAAACTGCGTCCCATAGGTGAAAGGTAAGTACATCTTGGAACTCTTCAGCTAACTGCTGCTCAAGAGCACTATTGAAACTGCAAGAAATTATACTCCAGAAGTGGTTAGGAAAACTTTTTTTGTAGTGAACTACAATTTTCGGAAAATGTGGTTAACTACAATTACAACTACTTTTTTGACAGATGGATGTACTTAGCTACAACTGCTTTTGAAGTATAGTCACTACTTTATTACTTTTATAGGACACAAATCAGGCACGTATCCAGAAAAACATTTTGGAGGGCGTCCAAACGGTAAAAAAAAGACAGAATTTTTCACAAAAAGACCATATAATTATCATTTTAGTAAAAAAATCTCAAAATTTGGAGAGGGGGAGGGGGGTTCCGGACCTCCTTCTTTAAATACGTCCTTGTTCTGTAGGTATACCGGGAATCCCAAAAGGTTCGTAACGACTTTTATTCTTCATCTATTAGGGATAAGTGGGCAGTGTAAATCGAACAAATATTCAAAATAATCTCGGAAATAATACTCCGTGAAGAAAAAATTCCTCTCGTTGATTTTCAAAAAAATTACAGTTTATAAATTTTTATACGACCCCCATACAAAAACATTTCCAGTTAGTAAAATGTGCCATTTGCAAAAATGAGCTGATGAACCAAATTTCGGCCTTTAATCATACGAAGTCGCAGAGATATCTTTAAAGAAAAATGATCGAGGACTATGCATGATTTTGTCTGTAAACGTTTATTCCTAGAGTGGAGAAAAAGATTTTCTTTTGTAATTTGCGTAGACCCCTGTAATTCGATCATTGGACGTGATTTTTTTTCCCTTCAAAGGCCATCAAAAAGTGGTTTAAGTCAGCGTTATATTTATCTTCATACCTCTGACACTTTTTAAGGTATATACCTCACCTATTATTTGTCACCTACTGTATGGGGCATATTTTACTAATAGGGATTTGTTTCGTTATGGCCCAGACAGCACATAAGCTTATATGAAGCTTGACATTTGGCTTGGCAATGCAAGCTTGGCTTAAGCTGGATTTTAGCTTACAAAGTTGACAATTTTCAAATAGTACGTTCGCTTAGACAACAAGAGTTTAGAATTATCGATTATTCGTTTTTCCAAAACAGAATAACTAATTTTGACTGATTTTAAAAGCGCCATCTTGGCATTAGGTACGATATAGCAAAATGGTATCTGTCCAACCCAGACAGCACATAAGCGCTTAAATCAAGCTTGACATTTGGCTTGGCAATGCAAGCTTGGGTTAAGCTGGATTTTAGCTTGCAAAGTGCGCAGTGATGGCGCCATCGGTGAAAGAGAATGGACATTAATTGTCTAGCGTCCTCAAATTTGCTGAAAGTTCGTAAAAGATGTTTTATTTTATTACCAGTGCCATATTACCGGCAGGGCAAACGGGGCAACTGCCCAGGGCCTACAGATTTTAGGGCCCAAAAATCTTACATCTTACACTTTTGTAATTTTAAAATAAAATTACAAAGGACAAAAAAAATTCAGAAGTTAAATAATTTTTTAATTATAAAGTATGAACAATGAAAATAATTGAAATTTACATTTGTATAAATTAATTTAAACTTATTTTTAATTCTTTGAAATGCTCTATATCGTTATAGCATACCAATATCATACCTGCCAACCCTTCTGGTTTTGACAGAAGACTTCTGTTTTCTTAAGCTATCTTCCGGTCTTCTGCCAGAAGATAAAATCTTCTGGGTTTTTTTATTTTTAGTTGATATATTAAATTGTATTGCAAACTATTATAAAAAATTGGTAAATAAATAAATCCATTTCAAAGTCATTTATTAAGGTAATCATTTCAACAGCTAACAGCACAATGCTGTTGTATGAGTGAGGTCAAAGCATTTGTAAGCAAATCTTTTATCCATAGTTTAAAAAAAAAAAAAAAAAACAGGACTTCATTTCATTCCTCCGTCAGTAATTCATCATTAGAAAATTTATTTGTGTTGAAAACTAAAGCTAACATACTTTGTTATGAAAATAATTTTTCTGGTGAACTATTAGAAGAAAAAAAAAAAAAAAAAAAAAAAATCTTAATCTGTTTATTTTTCAACGTACTTTGGTTAAAAATAGAGTCCAATTTCCATCTATTTAATTGTTTTTATTTTTGTGAAAATACTCCATCTTTCTCCGTTTTGTATAAAAATTTCCGGTAAGCTCTTTTCTATTACTATTTAATTTTGTTTTAATTTCCATGCATTACTAATATAAAAAAAATATGAGAAATGGTGGTAAACTGAGGGGTCTTCTGTTTTTACTTCTTATATTTAAAAATTATCTTCTGATGTTTTGTGAAATCTTCTACTTTTTCAACCCGAGTCTTCCTGTTTTTGGCTTAAGGAAGTTGACAGGTATGTATATGTGTGTGTGTACCTGTGTATAGTTGAAAGCTCTCCTTGAAAATTTTGGAGTCACCCCTATAAAAACGGTCTAGCTATGGGCCTGCTTCACTCACAGTCATCTCTTGTAAAGGCACCTTCTCATTTTTATACGTCAGTTTTACTCTTTCAAACTATGTCATAAAACATTTACCAGAAAGGATCATTCACAAAATCACCTTTTCGTTCATAAGGATGAACGCATGGATGAACGGCCTTACTCTTGCAGCATGGACTTAGATTGGAAAGGACCTACAACGGGAATGGGATTCCTTCCTGAACACGGACCTAGAGGATGGGAATGAGATGGATTGATTAGGAGATTATCTGTTGCTGCCCTCTAGCGGCAATAGTTGTCAAAAAAAACTTTTTCCATAAATTAGGAGGCGATATATCAATTTTATTAATTATTTATTTGTATTTCGAAATTGATAAAATATAATAACGCTTTTAAAAATAAATAATCAAAGTTATGTATGCATATTTAAATAGTTTTTGTGGTAATCCTCAAGGTTTTTGTAGCTATTTAAACTGCATTTTTATGATTTATATATATATTTTTTTCTTTTAGTGCTTCTTTACACCTTAGCACCAACTTTTTTGTGGCACTAGGTAATATAGGAAAAATATTCTCAAAGTACTCAAGCCGCAAAAAAATTAACAGTATTATATTTTTGTTACTTGTGCTATTATCATGAAATATAAGAAAACAAAACTTCTCATTTTTTTATAACTTCTTCTTTAAATAATATAACAGGTATAGTGAAATTATAAAAATAATTAAATAAAACTCTCAACTTCTAGTGTCAAAAAAAAGTTGGTGGTGAGGTGTAATGAAGCACTAAAAGAAAAAAAAAATATTTATTAACTTTAAAAATGCAGTTTAAATAGCTACAAAAACCTTGAGGATTACCAAAAATCTATTTAAATATGCATACATAACTCTGATTATTTATTTTTTAAAGCGTTATTATATTTCTTCAATTTCGAAATATAAATAATTAATAAAATCGATAGATCGACTCCTAATTTATGGGAAGTTCCTTGACTATTGTTTGCAACTATTGCCGCTAGATGGCAGAACCAGATAATCTCCTCATCAATTCATCCCCAACCTTAACTGAAGCTGGGCTATTTTGATAGCATGGTGTTTGTTCTCCTTATCTGTAACTCCGTGTCTTGCAGTAAATGTCATAAACTTCGGACAAAACTTAACAGTTACTTCTTCCCAATTAAAAAATAAATAAATAATGAGGTGACCAAACGCGCCCAATTTCATGATTTTGTTCAGTTTGTCTTCAAAAGTCAACGCATTAGCTTCGGACAAAACTTAACAGTTACTTCTTCCCAATTAAAAAATAAATAAATAAAATAATGAGGTGACCAAACGCGCCCAATTTCATGATTTTGTTCAGTTTGTCTTCAAAAGTCAACGCATTAGCTTCGGACAAAACTTAACAGTTACTTCTTCCCAATTAAAAAAATAAATAATTATTTCTTCATTTTATTAATGTTTATACCTAGACAGCATAAACTTGTCCAGTACCCTAGTAGCAATGACTGCTCGTTTTCTGCACGGGCGTTCATCCTCTCATCGTTAACTTACCAACTCATCGAATTAAGACATCGGCAAGAGCATTTTTGATTTTCTGCAATAGATGAATTTTTATTCATGCATAGAGGCCTCACCATGGCACAGTGGTTATATCACTGGAAATGGTAGACGGGCGAAGTGTGAAGGTCCCGGGTTCGGGTACCATCGCGCATCTGTCGACCCAACCGTTCGAGTTTTCCGTGGTTTTCTCCCAAACGTAGCGTAAATACGGGTTAGGACCCCTTAGAAAGACCCCCAGGAAGGGCACCCCACCCTTCGGCCTAGAATCCACGCATAGCTAATCAGCCGTAATCCCACAAACAAACAATATTCATGCATAGAGGTGATCTAGACGAGCAATTTCGCCGATGGGAAACCGACAGACAGTTTGTTATCCGAAACTGCAGCTCTATAGTCATCGGGCCTTGCAAGTCCTCCAGGTGTTTGCGTTTTACCAAAATTCCTATAAATATTTGCGTAATTTAGATGTGGTATTGCATAATCTAAGGAAAATTTGAACAATTCGTGATTTAATCGCATAATTTACTTCAAATTTCCTATATTGGGGTCGGGACGGGGCAAGGGGATGGGATCCCCTCTTCCCCCCTCCCACAAAAATTGAATTTGAAAAGAAATATTTACAAAAAAACAAAACAAAACATGTAAGTGTTTATTATATAAAATCGTTTGTAATATTTAAATAATTAAAAAAACTGTGTTTAAGAAAAAGAAAAGAAAATCTATTTGAGCGCCAGCTACATTATAAGAATAACGGAAACTCCATTAAAATGAACAACTCTTTTGAAACCTCATTAATATAAACAGCAAGACGAGAAATCAGTTAATTTTTAAAAGTTATCCAAGAAATATATTTTTGAAAATTTTGCTGCCAGTCGTTTATTTTTTATTCACGTGATCAAAAAGACGATTGTTTTGTTTCAGTTGAGTAAGAAACATTGATATATTTCGAAGTTCGAAGCGGAAAACGTTCGAATTGTGTTTCACTTGAATTTCTCTCTAATTGGCATGCTCAAGAAACGCTGAGTGCTGTTAAAATAAACCCCAATGTTATAAATATCAAAAGTAATAAATAAATAGAAACATCAAGAGTTATTACAGAACATTCAAAGTTTAAAACAAACAATTTTCTGAAGCAAGCTCATTGCGTAATCAGCAGCTGGCCATCCGGGAAAAATATGTTTACTTTTTAACTGGCGACTCTTCATTCTGCCCCCTCCACACACTTTGCGGTGGCGCGTGGTAGTCCATCAACTTTTTGCGAATACAAAAGTTTTTAGAAGTTATTTTTTTATTTCTATAAATTCGCCTTTGTGAATAAAAACATTGATATTTTTTATAAGAAATAGGACACTGATTATTTGAAAATAGAAATCGTAAGCTTCGTAAAATAGCGCTAAGTACTTTATTCTATGGGAAAGGAAAAAAAAGGAGATTTTTTTTTTTTTACCCGGGGTTCGCTTTTACTCAGATTTTTGAGTAATTTACCCAAATTTTGTTGACTATGGTGAAACATTATGCACATAATTGGTTTTATATATGCAAAAACCCATACTTCACAAGAAAATCAGTTTTTGTGACCCATTTTTATCAAACTTCGGCGCGATCCCTGTTTTACCGTTTATCCACCTTTTCCGGAAATATATCGGATCAACTTAATAGCTTTTTGTTTAATAAATTAGGTCTAAGTAATGCAACATATTTTTTATTTATTTATTTATCGTTATCGTTAATTAAGAAATATTTTAGAAAGTATTGAATTTTAATCTGGCGTTGACTTCTGGCCGCGATCACCCCCCGAAGAAATAGAGAAATAGACATAAAATGAACAAGTGTGTTATCTGGGTAGTATGTAGTGAATAAAAACAAATAATATATAAAAAAAAACATTAAGTCAATTCCTACTTAGGTCAACAAAGAAAAGTTTTATTTTAGTTACTTTTTATTAAATTCAATTAATGACATTTAATTAATGAAGTAACATTTGAAAAAAACTATTTGAATTTGAGTGGAGGAATAAAAAGTATTTTATTAACGGCTGAAAATTTGAATAAGATATCTCTCTCTCTCTCTCTCTCTCTCTCTCTCTCTTCGGTCCACTTCCTCGTTGTTTATTTCTAATAGCTACGGTCGCGCCCCCAAGTTACAAAAGGACCCTAATTTTGGTCAGGTAACTTGCAGAAACCTAGCTATTATTGTTTTTTTCGATTAAATTGAAATGTGTGTGCGGTGGCGCCTGATGATAGAGCACACCATTTCAATATTAATTCCATTTTCCGTCTATTTCTGGTTACATGTGATTAGGCTTAAAAGCACACCAGTTCTAATTTGGCGCTTTATATTCAATTTTTCCACTCTTTCATTGCCTTAAAAGGCTATATTTAAACACTTATCCGGTATAAGCTCGTTAATTGGCACCATGTGCTATCTACTTTTTTATTTTTTTATATTTTTTTCACTTTATCAATGGATTATCTTGGGATTTCACTTTACGTAAGTAAGCTATTATATATATATATATATATTATAAAAGAGGAAAGTCTGTCTGTCTGTTTGTTCGCTATACGCGTCCAGACCGTTCGTCGCATCTGGACCAAATTTGGTTAACTAACTAAATAGGAAAAGAGAAAGCTAATGCCATAAAAATGAAATTAATCGGATTAATAGTTTTTGAGTTAATTTATGTTTTGTTAGGTTTTGGGGCATTTTTCTCGCATTCTACGTTATCACGAGTTAAATTTTCCTCCGAACACTATATTTTTTATCTCATCGGAAACTACAGAGTTTTCTTTTTCAGATAAAATTTGTTACAAAATTGTACTTACATTTGCAGATTTTTGGTAAGTTTTAAAGGAAATCCTGTTTTGAAGAAAATGTACTCCTTTTAAATATATGCTATTTTTAAACTGTCGCATCGGAAAACCTAACGGGCAAAACTTTTTTCCAGCTGATTAAACATTAATTTCCCACTCTTTTAAATTTTGAACCGTGCAGAAATGTTTATTAGATTTTTTATATGATTTTTTTTCTGAAAAGATCACAGGTTAAAATTCCCTTCCGTGATTGAAGAAACAGCAAACTTCCCCCCATTCGTCCTGTGTGTAGGTTGTGTGTAAGTGGGGATGAAGCGTTTCCAAGACAACTGACGGTGTTCATTTCTTCATATATGGTTTACATTCTAAAGGTCGTTCCTGCACTTCAAACGGGAATCCGTCAGAAATAAACAAACATGCGTGATTTATTTGAAATCGTTGCATTAGGAAGTATGAGTCCTGAAGAATTTGAAGATAGTATTTTACACGGATTATCAATTCCTCGAGAAGATAGTTACTAAATAATTAGAGCCTCATAAAATATTTATAAATAAATTAAACCCACTGCGAACATTACATGTAAACAAACCTGGATTTTTAATAAAATAATTATAAAAACCTGTATTTTTAATTCATCTGTCATTATTTAAGTTCTTATCTACTGTATATATGCCCAATGATTTGCCTCCAGTGGTTCTTACTGAATTTGCAATAAAAAAATAATTAGTTTATGAGGTACGCAGGTATTAGTGATAAATGACTATTAGAACACAACAGGTAGAAGGAGAGACACCTAGCCACGTCCAATTCTCGGTAACCTCTGTACGGTGGCAAAGTCCATTGTTCATTTCAATTTTTTTTCGTTGCAGCGGGAAGTCCCGTGTACTTTTTTTATCATTGCAGCCGGAGTATCACATTCCTTCATTTTACAATCTCATACCGACGACTGGATTCTATTTTTAGTAGTTGCTTAGGTATTAGCGATAAAAGACTGTTAGAAAACAGACAGGTTGAAGGGGAGAAGCCTAGCCACGTCCAATTCCCGGTAACTTCTGTAAGCTATCAGGTGCCGTGTTCTTTTTTGTTGTGGTTGTTGCAGCGGGAAGTCCCATGTCCTTTTTTATCATTGAAGCGGTAGGATTCACATTCAAGCCTAGCCATGTCCAATTCTCAGTAACCTCTGTACGCTATCAGGTGCCTACTTCATTTTTTTTCGTTGCAGCGGGAAGTCCCATGATCTTTTTTTTATCATTGAATCGTAAGAATTCACATTCCTTCCCTTTACAATCTATATATAAGGTCAATGGGCACTTCCCTTCCATTGCACGGGTAACGCCGGGCCACGCTACTAGTAAATATATATAGGGAGAGTGTGAACTAATAGTAGGAATTGAAAAAAAAAAAGAAATGGACAGTTAGATGTTACAATAGTTCTAAATACAAAATTTCAACATTCTGCGATTTCAAGTTTTAGAATTATGCGAAATGCAAAAATAATTTTGGGAGCCAAATTTGGTCATATTTTGGCAAAATTTGCCACGCTCGACGCAAATTGCGGTTTTGGGCATGGACTAAACAATGACTGACTATCGCCAAATTTGGCGATGTTTCGCCCAAACTCGCCAAGAAGACAAATGGCGATATTTTGGGCATGGGCCAAATGACTGACTATCGCCAAATTTGGCGATATTTTGGAAAAACTCGCCAAGGTCGATGACAAATGGCAAGATTTTGTCCATGGACCAAACAATGACTGACTAGAGATGTAATATATTGAAGATGTCCATAGGCATTAATGTATTGAAATTCTTTTGGGTGGTCCTGTAAATAAACTCTCCTGTAGATTGGGACCAAAAATCGAGATGCACAACTAGATGTTACAGCAATCTTACATGAAATTTCAACATTCTACGACTAATAGGTTTTGAGATTTAATTGTTAAATACATACACACGTATACGAAAAGTCACCAAGCTTGGCGACTTTTGGCGTAATTCTTGAGAGAGGCACGTGACCGTGGTCGGATCATTATCTAACTATATAGAGGGCGGTATTGTGCTTGAAATGGATAAATATCCATTATGAATGGATGAATTCCCATAGACGAATATCCAATGTTTAATGAATTTCGGCCCATAGAGCGTAATGTATTTAGAATCTTTTAGGCGGTCGTGTAGATAAATTATCCAGTCGATTGAGACCAAAACTGTATTAACATCAATGTCATTCACTACAAACTTTAAAAAATGTATTTGAACTTAAATGGATGAATAAAAAAGTATTTTATTAACGATTGAAATACAAGATATACAGGGTGTACAAAAAGTCCCTGACACATTTCAAAATTAAATATAAAATCAACTAATTGGGTTAAGATATTGCGGTTTGTAGCAAAATGCTTCCTATCATGAAAAGTTTTGTTTATGCAAATAAAAAAATAGTTCCAAATTTCACCCATAGATGGCGCTGCGGAAACAGTAAAAACAAAACGCACCATTAAATATTCAGCATTTTTATTTTGTGAAGATGATACAAGCATAACCAGCTACCATACTTCAATATGTGCACCTGATGTAGCTCTAACCACATCCAAACAGTACTCAATTTCACTCCGCGCATTTGGTAGCATGCTTGTGGTTTTGATTGAATTACCTGTGTGATTCGCCTCTTCGTTTCATCGATATGAGCCACAGGAGAGGAGTAAACTTTATCCTTCACATACTCCCACAGGAAGAAACCAATAGGCGTTAAGTCTCAAATTAAATACGCATTTCAACTTAATGCAAGGTCAAGTAGCGCCATCTATTGGTGAAATTTCGAACTATTTTTTATTTGCTTAAACAAAGCTTTTCATCATAGGAAGCAATTTAGTACAAACCGCAATCTCGTAACCCAATCAATTGATTTTATATTTAATTTTGTAATGCGTCAGGGACTTTTTGTATTATAAATGTAACTAAGGGCCCGATTCAAACGAAACAGAGTTCTATCGCTTTCCGTTGCGATCGCGGAAATTTTCGACTGATTCCTATGTTTCCTATTCAAGTGAAACCAGTGTATCGCTTTTGGATCACGTGACATTGCGATCGGTGTTTTGCTATCGCTTTTCCAAAAGCGATCGTTTTCGAGAACATGGCGGATCGATCGGCGGATGGTTGATGAGAAGATTACAACAACAATGAAGACTCGTTATTTAAAATTACGAAGCAATCCGTTGGAATTATCAGACAGGGAATTCTGCAAAAGGTTTAGGCCTGTGGAAAGCTGAATTTTCTCGCAGAACAGAATTTCTGTAGGGTTTATTTTCTGTCGGCCTTTGAGTTCCACTCTAGCAGACACTACGATGCAGGCGCCATGTATAGTCCTTATTTTAAATCGTTTATTGCTCGATAAATTTGATATTTGAAACAGCGCGAAAAAATTCATGAATAACGAATAATTTCTCGCTAAAATAAGCATCCTAGCAATCCTTCTAAACAAATACAAATATTCATACCATTATACTAAGGATGTCTTTTATTGTTAATTATATATCAGCACATAAAATATATAGTAATTCTACCCCTCCATTATAATTATAAACAGCTTCTCTGCTACAGAAAAATAAAATGTAGTAGGCAAACTAGAGAGCAATTATTATTCGATAATTCGAACAATTCGACATGATAATTATGACGAACAATACTATTATTAATAATTTTCTAAAAAAATCTTCATAAATTAAAAATGTATTTCCATGATTATAAACATACAAAAAATATTAACTTAAACCAGTTAAAATTTTAAAACATTAACCTACAATACTGTTGGGGAAAAAAAAATAAGACACAGCCTGTTGTCCGTTGCAGCTCAAACATAAATAAATAAACAGTTAGTCGTCGCCATTAAGTTAAAAGTTTTTTCCAGAGAAATATGCGATTTTTTTATTGGTTAACAGCGACTTTCTACGTCACCAGAAGTTGCGTTTTCACTCTGTGGCGATAAAGTTTCAATCTAGCAAACCTGTAAGTTCGATCGCCTATTTTGTTTCACTTTGAATACACTTTTGCGATCGCTTGTAAAAGCAATCAAATTTCCAGAGAGAAAACGATCGTTTTGGAGACGACCGATCGCGTTTCGTTTGAATCGGGCCCTAAATGTAGGTAAAATAAAATTTTCTTTTCCGATTTTCAGTTTGAAATAACTTTGTTATTGATTGTTTATCTTCTGAAATTATTACAAATTATTTTAATAATTAATAATTTAATCAAGAAATTAATTTATTTTGAAGTTCTTATTGACAGTGTTCATCAATGTTTGAATTGGATAATGTTTATGCACAATACATGCTATTACCATGAATAACAATAGCATAGAATTTGTCTTTAACTCATAAGTTGTTTATTTCATACAAAATTAAAATTTTTAAAACTTCATTTAAATTTTTAAAAATCCGATTTAGATTTTTTATAAAAATAAAAATCTGATTAACACTTTGATCGTGAATATTGACATATGGCAAATTCAAACCAATATTCGTATGCTTGTTAAGAGATTTTTTTATAGTAAATGACATTTCACAGTAAGTGCACTGCAATTCCATGTTGAAAGCTCGCTGAAAGTTTACACATGCATTAAACTAATGAGCGCTCTACGGGCAAGTTCGTTCTGTCGTTGACTAGTTTGGGATTGCTGCTCTGATTTTTCTCACGCCAAGCGGATGCATTTCACTGTGCTTAATGAGAAAGGATGTGCAGTTGACTGTCTCTCCACTGAAATATCGCCACTGAAACGTCAAAGTAAATCTAAACTCTCCTACATTGGTTTCGTATGAATAAAATATGAGTTAGGCTTTGGATAACTATAATTTCTGGTATTTTTGTATCGAATTGTGCATTTTTCAAAATTTTTTTTATTATTTGCTAAGTGGAAGGACGGAATTTCGTTGATATTCGAATGATTTTTTTGTTAGCCAAAGGACGATATGAACAGGAAGCTATTTCAGTCACGTGTCGGAGGAAAATATAAATTTGGACCAATCAGATAAAAAATTTTAGTGTCACAAGACTCTACTATTGCAGTTGATTGTTTGAGGGCCACGTGTGGGTTGAAAAATGACGTCACAATGACAAGTCCAATGCTCCATGCTACCCTAGTTCTCTATATTTTTTAGGTCTCTTTTAAGTAAGGTAAGGCGGGGCCGTCGTTATTAGCAACTAATAGCGAAGGCCCCGGGTAAGGTGACCAAACGTGTCCATTTTCCAGAGACAGTCCCGAATTTCCTGACGTTTTTCAAATTGTCCCCAAAATGTGAAACAGGATTTGGGGACAATTTTTAATTATTGCATTGTTTTCAATTAAATTACTCTTAATTATTTCATTAATTATAAATATCCCCAGTTTTCCTTCAAAATCGGGGACATGTCCCCGATTCTATGTTCAAAAATCTGGTTACCTTAAAGTAAGGTGACCAAACGTCACCAATTTCAGGTCTTTTTCGAATTGTCCCCAAAATGTAAAACAGGAATGGGGAACAATTTTTAATTATTGCACTGTTTTTTAATTTTACTAATTGTAAATGTTCCCAGTTTTCCCCAGGCTTGTTTCAAAATCGGAGACATGTCCCCGTTTCTATGTTCAAAATCTGGTCACCTTAGTTTTAAGTGAACGAATCTAATGCTTGTTACGCTTGTGAACGACTCTATTTCAATGGAGGCCACTGGCCAGTTACATAGTGTTTTGTGTATTATTATGTGATAACTACTTTCTGGACACTTTCAATTTCTAATTTATTTCCCATTTTTTTCGTCGACTGCAAATCGAGTTTTCTAAACATGGTTAATTCACATTTGTTATAAAATATCAAGACTTTCCTAAATTCACTGAACTCATACGTCTAGATGCCATTTTACAGGAAATGACGCTTACGTGATTGTTAAAGGAGCTTTTGTATTTTTTATTTCTTCCATCATTTTTTATATCAGTATTTACTCCTATTAGCTTCAACAAACGTTTCGATTATAGTATTATATGGTAAGTTTTGGATTTTTGATTTTCTGTTTATTTAATATTATTTGTTGACATTTTGGAACAACTTCGGTATAATCCCGTTTTGGTGTGGTTTTGCTTTGCGACAAATTTATTACAGACTGGGATAAAATGTCGCTCATGCGCAAAAAATTGGTTCTAGAAAACTAACCGCCGATTGGAAAATATATCGCCTTTAGGAACTGATATTTAATAAATAAAACAACCAAATACGATCTGTTGAAATCAATATTAGGTAAAAATCGTAGAAAAAGAATATGCAAATAAAATATGACAACTGCAGTGAAAAATGTAGCATAAAACTAGAATAAATGTATAGAGCTGTAGTAGAGGGAGGAGGGGGAGGAAGGCAGTGGAAACATTCTTACATCTAGTTTTAAAATAACTTCCTTTCTTTTAATTAAAACTAAAAATTAAATGCAGAGCAATATTTTGATAACTGTTAGCTGTATTTGACACATTTTTATTCACTGTATTCACGTGTTTTCCCAGAATTTATTCTTATTTTATTCATTTTAAAAAAGTTAATTTTCAAAACGGGGCACGATTGAACAGGGATGGGATTACAGTGGGACAGCAAGTAAGACATATGGAATTAGATGTATTATGCAAAACATTACTATCACTATTATTATTATTAAATACAGGTTGAGGTAGTCAACACAGAAAATATTAAAGTAGTTTTTAAATGGCAAGCTTTAAAAATTGTTATAACGATGATACACATTCGAAAGCTTCAAAATTATTTACTCTACAATGTTTGAAGAACTGAAAGTAGTAAAATAACATCAAATTAAACAGTTGAAGGTGAGAAAATGTTTGAAAAAGTTCATTTTATCATTGAATAAGATCGAAAGCATAGTGGAAAGGAGAATTATGACAATCAGTGTCGGATTTAGAGATATCGAAGCCCTGCTGCAAGAAAAAAGTTGCACCCCTTAATAATTTTTAAACCTAAGGTTAAAGAATTTTATCGACTACCTGTGTGGTGAAGTGGTTTGAATGCTAATGCACCCTAGTGTTCCAGGGTTCAACTTCCAGTGGTAGTAGAGTTTACTTACTGAAAAAGTAATGTATATTTCTCTATTTTTTGTCTGATGTTGAACTCTTAATATAACATGGATATGGCTTGCAGCAGATCGCATTCAGTGCTAGTAGTATGCGAAATGTGTGCAAGAACTAGTTGCTTTGCATCTAAAACCTTTGAGGGCACTTTTCCATTATGTGCCCCCCAGCCAAATTGCTGCTTTGTTTTTTCAGTAGTGGAGGGCGAAGCTTGATGACATTTTTCTTTTTTTTTTTTTAACCCATTTATGCCTAGTGTCCCTTTTTTGGGACGGCATTTTCACTATTAGTCGAAAACGTTACTTATTTTTCCTAGCCTTTATTCATGAGTATTAATCCTCAACTCTACAAAATATTTTAACATGACCCAATAAGATGTTGATATTTCGATTTTTATGCATAATGATTTTAAAAGAAATCATCCCTTGTTCAAGAAGTTGACATCATAAATTTATCTATTATTTCAGTTATCAGTAAAAATCGAAGAAAGTCGCAAAAATATGCAGGCACAAATGGGTTAAACCCA
The DNA here is from genome assembly GCA_038373885.1 of Cheiracanthium punctorium. Classification (NCBI taxonomy): domain Eukaryota; kingdom Metazoa; phylum Arthropoda; class Arachnida; order Araneae; family Cheiracanthiidae; genus Cheiracanthium; species Cheiracanthium punctorium. Next base: position 47,163 of record JAWZYV010017526.1, read on the forward strand.
TCCTAGATTGTGCTAGTGTTTGAAAAGCAAAGGACAACATTTTTGTCGATGTAGTCACTGTACTAATCCGCAAGTGTATTATGGATTCGTATTCAAAAATATAGTTTTACATGCGTAGTAAAAGGGCCATTTTATTTTAGTTTTGTATTTTTCATCTCATGTGGCAGTAGTTACTCCTTGGAGTAAGAGCCGAACAAGATGTTTTTCTAGGAGTTTCTTTTAATCCTTTGAGGCGTAACCCTTTCCCAATGCTGAAAAAAGGGCAGCCGTTGCCATCGCTCGACTTCACTACCAGCAAGATGGCGGACGATCGAAACGTTTCGATCATCCGCCATCTTGCTGGTATCGAATCTATTCTATCCGGCTGTTCTTGCATTCCTCCATTTTTCAGCAGATGTCGGTGCTGTGAAAAAGAATCGTGACCATTTTTTGACAGGAAATGACGTGCTAAAAAGTAAGGGATTCTCGGGGAGCTCTATCACCCGCCACTGTTTTTATGGAAATCGAATCTATTCTTCGTGACTGGCAACAGTCAAAACATCAGAGTTTGGTGTTCCCAGAGCGGGATCACTGCGCGTTGAAGCTTTAAAGCTGAATGGCTGTAAATGGTTTTTGTGTTAAGTATTTTAATTAAAGTTGTTTCATTTTTTATGTATATAAAATTTCATATAGTTTAGTTGTAAGTTTTGTCAGTACTGTGGCTTTTTTTGTTTGTTTGTTTTGTTTATGACAGTATGAATATTTGGGAATTGCTGATGACTGAAGACGATACTGTTAAGCATTTTTAAAATTTTGAAGTTTTACCATTGTATATGCATTGTGATATGCAACATCATATGAAATTTTATAATTTCAGAGGTTGTTTTATGTGGGAATTTAATTGAATGTCTTGTAAAAGTAATTTCGGCATTCGCACAGGGAATTGGTTTGAAAACTCTCGATTGAGTTCGTCGGAAACAGCTTTACGTTTCATTCACTGCTGGTGTGAGGATTTAACATGCATGAAGTTTTCTGATAAACGCCTTAAGGGAATAATACCGTAAGCGGGTGTCGGTTGAGTTGGCGACTTTTTTTTGTCGCCAACGCAGGGATGTTAATTCTGCGCCGAAACACAAATTCTTGCGCCGAACTGCGCTTTTAGCCGATTTTTGCGCCGGTCTGTGCCGAATACGTCATTTTGATTCTTTCAGGGTGCGCCGAAACACAAATATTGCGCCGAACTGTGCTTTTAGCCGATTTTTGTGCCGGTCTGCGCCGAATACATCATTTTGACTCTTTGTTAAATTTTTGCCACGCTCATTTATCTTTTAAAGCTCGTATGGAAAGCTAGTTAGCAGTAAAGCAAGATTCAAACTGCGTACAAAAGCTGCATTCCGAAGCCATTCTACCCGCCCCGGATCGGACCAGTCGGGCTTTGTTAGTCACTACAATCAGGGCCGGCCAGATAGGCAAACAAAACAAGTAATCATCGCAAAGGGCACCGTTTTTTGTTTATGAAGGGGCACGATTTCCAACTTAAAATCATAAAAGCAATTTTGAAAAAAGTAAAAGGGACGTCTTTTTCTACGTTTGCAGGGTGGAGTGGGTGTCATGTACTGCAGGGCCGCCCCTGATCTAAACCAGACCGGTCCGTAAAGAAAAAATATTACGGTAAAATATTACGTAAGTGTTCTTCACTTTTCATCATCGACGCATGATTTTTGAGTCTTCAGTTGCGAGTGTTCCTAAACCTTTTTTCTTAAAACTGCACCACTGTTTTTCTTTTTGTGTGTGTGCAGGCTCTACGAGAGGGGGCAGACGGGGCGACGCCCCTGGGCCCGTGTTCAGCCAAAGTGCGTCAGCAAATTTTTCAGAATGTGTTACGAATTTCATTTATAGATCCGTAATTAAAATCTTTATTTTAAAATAGACTAAATTTTGAATACATAATTCTAGAAGTATATTACGGTGACCCAGCCCCTAAAAAATCGCAGTTTATGACCCGGCCCGTAGCAAGAATGAAAATTGGAAGCATGACCGGTTTAGAAATCAGGATCTAGGCTGTCTGAATTAATAGAATATTTCATTTCAAAATAATCCGGAAATGTGCTGCCAGTGGTGTAGTCGCGGGGGGTAGAGATCTGTGCGGGCCCAGGCTTTTGCAGCACGATTCATTCAAGGCACGGGCTGACCTCAGCATTTTCTAGAATGGACCGGAACAAGCATATACTCTTAAAGACGGTCCTCTGCGCTTGCAAAATCGAGCCTTTCCAGAAATTTTTGCTCTCCTAAAATTTGGACAAGACCAAACGATTGGCTTTGATTTCCCCTCCCCCCCCCTTCCTTAAATCATGATTAATATACGAGCTGGACCGGGTCTGAATTTTTTATTTTGATTAAATGCCGGGCCGGGCTAGACATTTTCGGCCCGTGAAGATCATGAGCGGGGAGATGCCGTCTCACTACTTTTTCATTCGAGCTTATGTCAGCAAAAGTAAGTGTTCTTCACTTTTCATCATCGACGCATGATTTTTGAGTCTTCAGTTGCGAGTGTTCCTAAACCTTTTTTCTTAAAACTGCACCACTGTTTTTCTTTTTGTGTGTGTGCAGGCTCTACGAGAGGGGGCAGACGGGGCGACGCCCCTGGGCCCGTGTTCAGCCAAAGTGCGTCAGCAAATTTTTCAGAATGTGTTACGAATTTCATTTATAGATCCGTAATTAAAATCTTTATTTTAAAATAGACTAAATTTTGAATACATAATTCTAGAATGATATAAACGGCAGAAATGTTAATTCTACCATTTAAATATTAGTATATTTACAACCTTCGAACATGCATTAAAAGTACCATTGCATATAAGAAATACTTCCCTCCCACTCTCTTTCCATTTAGCATTTATATGAAAACCATTAAAAAGAGCAGTTTCACACACACACACAAAAAAAAAAAAAATTCCTTCCGTCCATGTAAATCCATGTATTGTTTTTACAAAGTTGCTGATAGCATAGCCTGTATACACCCTTTTTTTTCCAGAGCTTTCCTAAAGTGCTTTCAAATACTGTTTTGCTTTTAGCAAATGGTGTTTGCTTTTCTTGTATGCATTTATTGTGTTCCTAAATCTTCAATTTTATGCTCCAAAATCATGTTAATTCTGATCTCGAATCTTAGTTTTCCTCTCGGAAACTATTTTTTTGTGTTCCAGAGGTGCTCCCAAATGGAATTTTTCTGCTCCCAAATAGAATTTTTCTGCTCCCAAATGGAATTTTTCTGCTCCCGAGGTGCTCCCAAATGAAATTTTTTCTGCTCCCGGGGTGCTCCCAAATCGAGTGTTGGAGTTAACATCCCTGCATTCCGCTACAAGTGTGGTTTAAACAATCATATCAGTATCCACACTGAGGAGAAACCCTTTGTTTGCGAAGTGTGTCAAAAAACATTCCGTGCCAAGCGTAATTTAAAGGATCACCTCCGCTGTCACAAGGGAAAGTAGCCTTCTGTCTGCGATGTGTGTCAAAAAGCTTTTGCTGAACAAAGTCGCTTGAATCTTCATCTCCGCATTCACATGGGATTTTAGCAATGTGTTAAAACGTATGTCGAAAAATATTGACTGAGCGTGGATCTGTTTTCACACAATAAAGCCTTATATTGCAGTGTATGTCCATGTCCAAATACATTCTTTCAACATTTTCAGTTGATGTCTTAGAATAAGTGTTCTGTTTGTATGGTTTTATTTTGTTCTTTCTGTTAAACTTTGATTGGTGGCATAGCATGTCTCTTTAATCAGGGCTACCCAGACAGCACAGCAAACTTGCAGCAAGCTTGATTTATCAAGTCAATAAGCTTGAAAATCAAGCGTGTAAGCTTAATGCAAGCTTGAATCAAGTGTTCTAGTTTACACTTGCCCACCTTGCATTAAGCTTGACACAGCAAGCTTAATTTCAAGTTTAAAAAATTTTCCTAAAAAAAATTTCTTAAATACACGGGGCGCCGGTCGGCGAACTCGCCCCACATATTTTACATTGCCACGCATTTTCCCCTCTACGCTGAAATTTCAATTTAATTTAATCTGCTTTCATCGAGTGTCCGTGACTAGAATAGAACCCGGGACCTTTCGGTTGGTAGGCGAGCGCGCTATCCATTCAGCTACTAAGCTTCGGGCAGTTATGACTAAAGTTTGAAGTGAGTTATCAAGCCGTTTTCTGGCCAGATTGATAAGTGGACGATATGTTATTTTTTTTTTCCATGGGATGCATCAAAATTAAAATAATGTTATGTGTGATTTAGAGACTCTACTAATAGGGAAATAAATATAATATAAACTTAAGAGCAGCACACGTTTTAAAACTTTCGCAACACTCATGAGCAATACTGCTGGCCAAAATCGAGACAAACGACTGATTTTGAAATCAATTTCGTAGTATAATTGTATTTTATTTTGAAGAATTTCCATATTTAGAAATATAGAATCCTTTTTTTTTTTTAAATTCTATGGTGAACCACCCATAAATTGAAGTATATTAACTAACTAAATTCTGTTAATTATATTAAAATTTATTTTTATGGCTAATTATTTAGTTAATGGCATTACTAATGTTAATTAGATGTAAATAAAACTAAAACTTCCCTTGTGTTAAACTTCACAGGGGCTTATCCCATTCATTCCTTCCCCTTGCGTGTTCTAATGACAAGTTTTGTGCGTAATAAACAGAGCCCGATCAAGACAACTGTGGGCCCTGGGCAGAAGAAAAAAATTGGGCCCCTTGCAATAACCTCCCCCCCCCCCCCTCAAAAAAAAAAAAGATTATGATCGGTTCATATTGAAAGCTTTTTAAATATCTTACCAATTCTTAACACAAATTTTGTGTTATGAATGGGTTTACTTAACACAAATTTTGTATTAAGTAATCTGAAACCAAAGAAACAGATAGTTAAATGTTACTTCGAAATGCTATATCACAGTTGCTAACATGTATGAAATACAAACACTTTAGTCATTTTTGTAAATATTTCTTAAAATAACAAATAATTGAGAAATTTTGGTATTTTTTAATGCTAAAAATTCTCTTTACAAATGTGGTTAGTTATTTTCCTACATATTGGTATGCTATATCGTTATAGAGCATTTCGAAGAATTAAAAATAAGTTTAAATTAATTTATAGAAATGTAAATTTGAATTATTTTCATTGTTCATACTTTATAATTAAAAAAATTATTTAACTTCTGAATTTTTTTTTTAATCATTTGTAATTTTATTTTAAAACTACAAGAGTGTAAGATGTAAGATTTTTGGGCCCTAAAATCTGTAAGCCCTGAGCAGTTGCCCCGTTTGCCCTGCCGGTAATATGGCACTGGTAATAAAATAAAACACATCTTTTACGAACTTTCAGCAAATATAGAAACGCTAGAATATTAATGTCCATTCTCTTTCACAGATGGCGCCATCACTGTACACTGCAAGCTAAAGTCAAGCTTGTATTAATACGTTAAATTCAAGGAAATGTCAAGCTTGATTTATGCTTATATGCTGTCTGGGCACTACACTACCTGATAAACGGGGAATACTTAGGGAACATCCAGAGTAGAGTTTTGACATGACAAGCATCAAAAGCTTTGGTTTAAACTGTCAAATACTAGTCCATAAAAATAACAAAATGTAAACTAATTATGCAGTATATTTGCATTTTCCCTTAAACTAAATGCATAATTAATATTAATTATATGAAAAAATAACAATTATGCTAACATATAAGTTGCGCTTATTAGGAATAATGAGTTCAATGCCATTTATTTATTATAAAAATTTATAAATTTAATGTTTAGAATATTTATATATAATAACTGTATATATAATTATATAAATAATATTCTGCGGTTTTTCAAACTAAAGTATTTGTAAACATTTCCTAGAAGCAAACATTAAGTTTATTTTTGGTTTAATCTAAATACCCGAATTGAAAAGGCTTTAAGAAAAACCAATAACAGAGTGTCCACCGGCTACTAAAAAGGCGACTTTTTTGGATAAAAACTGCCATTTTCATTCTTTGTTTTCAAGTTTTTGGGTACTTGTAACTTGTACGCGCCAAAAATTTCTAACTTTATTTATTCCTTCTTAACTGAAGTTAACTGACGTATGTTTATTTTTTAACTACAAAATTATGCAACAAAGCTACCTTTTGGCAAGTGAAAGTTTAAAAATGGCTACTAAACTAGTGATTTTTTTATGTCGGTCAGGCTACTAATGATACTATTTTTACCTTCTAACATTGATAGGCATCCTGCAGCATGGGCGCCGGCAGAATAATTCCCAGGGGGGGGGGCAAAGACTACTTCAACGTTAGTTACCATGTTGGAAAAAGCAAAGGAAAACACTGCATGCAATAATCCAGGGGGGGCATTGCCCCCTTTCCCTATGCTGCTGGCGCCCGTGTCCTGCAGTAACATAGTAATTTCTGTCATTAGGATTATTTCTTATATTCCACATTCAATTATCGGTGGACTAACGTTTCCCATTCAAAATAGAATTAGTAAAACATTTCGGAACTTAAATGCAATGAGTAAGCACAGTCTTATAAAACACAGCATGCTCTTATCTTCTTAAAAGTATAGTGTTTATTTTTTAACTACAAAATTATGCAACAAAGCTACTTTTTGGCAACTGAAAATTTAAAAATGGCTACTAAACTGGTGATTTTTTTTATGTCGGTCAGGCTACTAATGATACTATTTTTACCTCCTGACATTGATAGGCATCCTGCAGCATGGGCGCCGGCAGAATATTTCCCTGGGTGGGGGGGGGGGGGCAAAGACTACTTCAACGTATAAATACCAAGTTGGAAAGAGCAAAAAAGCAAGCTAAAACACTCCATGCAATAATCTAGGGGCGCATTGCTCCCTTTGCCCTATGCTGCTGGCGCCCATGTCCTGTAGTAACATAGTAATTTCAGTCATTAGGATTATTTCTTATATCGCACCTTTAATTATCGGTATACTAACATTTCCCATTCAAAATAGAATTAGTATAACATGTCGGAACTTAAAAGAATTGAGTAAGCGCTTTCTTATAAAACACGTAATGCTCTTATCTTCTTAAAAATATAATAATCCTGATATATGTAAACAAAGTAAGCAGTTTTTGCTGATTATAATGCTATGTTTTTCTAAATATTAATTGATTAATTCAATGAGGATATTAAAATACAAACTATTTTACAATAAAATAACACTAAGCAGTTTTGTTGATTTTTTCCACACAATATTTGAGGTTTTCGACACAGTGTTTTTGGCATGATGGTTTAAAGCACATATGGGCAACCTCTGATCCGTGGGCCAGATGTGGCTCGCCACGGCTTTTGATCCGGCCCGTCAAACATATCAAAATTATGTATAAATCCTATATGAATCCCAATTATGTGGCCCGCGACCTTGCTAACATCCTAAAGTTTAGCCCGCAACTTTCCAAAAGTTTCCGATATTTGGTTTAAATCATGGTTAAAACCGTCAAAAATTTGTTCATCCTTTTCGAAGTCAAGGCCGTAGCCAAAGGGGGGGGGGGGAGTATTCAAAACTCTTTCGAAACTTTCAGGAACATGTATTACTATTTATAAAAAAGTATTAAAAAAACTTCGAGGCATTTTAAAACATAAAACTTTACCCCCCCCCCCCCCCCACACACACACACACACGGAATTCTTTCCTGTCTATGGTTTTGTCCTAAATCATAAAAAATGTAAGCGAATTTCAACATTTTACGGAATTTCCGGAAAATGCAAGGAATTTTTTTATCGTCTCTGACCACTAATGGGAATTTTCCGTAGAATTCTCGCGTTTTAGTTATTTTCCGTATATATATATATATATATATATATATATATATATATATATATATATATATATATATATATATGGAGAGAGAGAGAGCAGTGCGTGAATTATTATCTTAGCTGATTTCCGTTTTTCATGTCTGCCAACACAATTCATTATTCTTCCATCCTTTAGGTAAATGTGTACTTACCTTTTTAGGAATTATTTTCTGCATGTGTGTGCACTGTTCCAAGAGCTTTAAACTCAAGTTCAAAACTGCAAAAAATAGCTATTCAGAACTACAATAGAGCATGTTGCTCCCCCATAAGTATTTTTCAAAGATTCCAAACACTACGAATTCTCCAAGATTTTTTTTAAAATTCGGTTTCCTACGGACTACTTAAAAAAGCGTATATTTTTACGAATTTATGCGATCTTGTTGGGACACCCCACTTATTCTTGTAATTTATAGTGAAACGTGAATTGTCTGCTTTAATAAGTTAAAATATTGCAATCTCTGTTTCAGTGTTAATTATCTGCTTACTTTCCTTGCAGATTAGGAAGTATTTCATCTTCACTTGTTTTGCTTCATCCTTTTTGTGTCTGCGTAAGCAATTTCAAGATTTCCTTTACTGGCGGCTTTTCACTGTATGGCAAAACAATATATGATTGTGAATTTGATAGTCCATTTGTAAACACTCAGTCTTACTATGGACAGTCACTTGTTTCCTGGTTTATGCAACAGTGTTTCTTCTAAGTGAAAGTTGTTTATGCAAGATTACTCTTTGTTCGTTTCTTCGGAACTTAAATCTAATCTAAGGAATAGTTTTGAAAGGTCCATTAATTAAAGATCAATTTACTTAAAAAAATACTATAAACTATTCATTCAAAGTTCTAATTTCGAAATTTTTTTCCAGACATTTTCCGTTTTTGCAGTCTTTTGCAGACACTTCATAGGGGAGAAAATTGCTGATCATAATAAATAAAAAGAAATTTTTCCGATATTTACAGAAACAGTAGACTTTGAAAGTCTAGTTCCTTTTTTTATTGATTCCTGTCTGAGAGCTGAAATACAAATTCAGTTCTTTCAGCATAGCTACGTTCAAATGGAAGACGAAACAAATTTACACGAAGCAAGCATCAAAGCACCCTCTACACAGCAAAGTCTAAAAAAACATCTTTCTTGTGCCACTGTAGATAAAAGTCATGTGTGTGATGTATGCGGTTTGTCATTTTCTAAGCAGAGCTGCTGGAAAAGACACCTTTCCATTCACTCGGGAGAAAAACCTCATGTTTGCATCGTATGTGAAAAAACATTTCGACTGAAGCATCACTTAGACTGTCACCTTCGCATTCACACAAGAGAGAAGCCCTATATTTGTGATGTGTGTCAGAAAGCATTCACTCAGCTGAATGCTATAAAATGTCACCACTGCATTCACACTGGAGAGAAGCCCCATGTTTGCGATGTGTGTCAGAAAGCATTCACTGACGTGTCTACTATGAGAAGTCATCTTCGCATTCACACAGTAGAAAAGCCGTATATTTGCGATGTGTGTCAGAAGGCATTCACTGACCTGTCTACTATGAAACGTCACCGCCGCATTCACACGGGAGACAAGCCCCATGTTTGCAGTGTGTGCCAAACCGCATTTTCACAAAGAGGTCATTTGAATCAGCACATCCGTAGACACACGGGAGAGAAGCCCCATGTTTGCGATGTGTGTCAGAAAGCATTCACTGTCCTGTCTGGTATGAAAATTCACCTTCGCATTCACACAGGAGAGAAGCTGTATGTTTGCGATGTGTGTCAAAAAGCATTCCGCTACAAGCGTGATTTCAACAATCATCTCAGTATCCACACTGAGGAGAAACCCTTTGTTTGCGAAGTGTGTCAAAAAACATTCCGTGCCAAGCGTAATTTAAACGATCACCTCCGCCGTCACAAGGGAAAGTAGTCTTCTGTCTGCGATGTGTGTCAAAAAGCTTTTGCTGAACAAAGTCGCTTGAATCTTCATCTTCGCATTGACATGGGATTTTAGCAATGTGTTCAAACGTATGTCGAAAAATATTGACTGAGCGTGGATCTGTTTTCACACAATAAAGCCTTATATTGCAGTGTATGTCCATGTCCAAATACATTCTTTCAACATTTTCAGTCGATTTCTTAGAAAAAATGTTTTGTTTGTATGGTTTTATTTTTGTCTTTCTGTTAAACTTTGATGGGTGGCATAGCATGTCTCTTTAATCAGGGATACTACACTACTTAAAAAACGGGGAATAGGTAGGCAACATCTAGAGTAGAGTTGGGTTTTTGACATTACAAGCATCAAAAGCTGGTTTAAACTGTCAAAAACTAATTCATAAAAGATAACAAAATGTAAACTAATTATGCAGTATATTTGTATTTTCCCTTACTCTAAATGCATAATTAATATTAATTATATGAAAAATTAACAATTATGCTAACGCATAAGTTGCGCTTATTAGGAATAATTAGTTCAATACCATTTAAATATTATAAAAATTTAATGCTTACAATATTTATATATAATAAGTGTATATATAATTATATAAATAATGTTCTGCGGTTTTTCAAACTAAAGTATGGGTAAACATTTCCTAGAAGCAAACATTAAGTTTATTTTCGGTTTAATCTAAATACCTGAATTGCAAAGGCTGTAAGCAAAACCAATAGCAGAGTGTCCACCGGCTACTAAAAAAGCGAGTTTGAATAAAAACTGTCATTTTCATTCTTTGTTTTCAAGGTTTTGTAACTTGTACGCGCCAAACATTTCTTACCTTATTTATTCCCTCTTAACTGAAGTTAACTGACGTATGTTTATTTTTTACTTTTTGGCAACTAAAATTTTTAAAATGGCTACTAAACTGGTGATTTTTTTTATGCCGGTCAGCATGGGCGCCCATAGGAATTTTTCTAAGGGGTGGCAAACTCAAAAAATTTTTTCTAGAGGGGGGCAAATTTCAAACTTTTATCAAATGTGGCTCTGAATTTGCCATTTGTATACATCATGAGACATTATCCTAAAACTCTAGTGGGGGGCAAGTGCCCCCCGTATGGGCGCCCATGCCGGTCAGGCTATTATTGATACTACTTTTACGTCCTGACACTGATGGACATCCTGCAGCATGGGCGCCGCACAGTGGAGTATTTGTGTCAAAATCATGGCGAAAAATATTTTTCATGTGTTTTAACGTTAAAATCATTACTGTTGACTTTTGAGTGACTTTTTAGTATTATATACTTCTTAAATTATATAATAAAGCGTGTTGTCGCCAAACGACTCGAAGTTGGTTTCTAACAAATGTGTTGTCCGGGGTGTGTCCCTAACTGCTAAGTACTGCTATTGTATAATACCACTTATAAATGTAATACCACCAGGCTGTGGATCTAACGGTCTGGAGTTTTCGCGATTTTCTCCAGATGTCACGTGAATACGCATTAGAACCCTTAAAAAGCCCAAGGCAACTTTCCCGTTAGGCAAATAGACTTGTAGCTGTGCCTTAACCGCAATAAAAATATACAAATGTAATATTTTACTTATAATAATACTTATAGATTTAATACTACTTATCTATAAATCAATTTTTATCCTAAAAATTTTTAGATTTTTCACTTTTATAAATGTAGTTTTTATAGGGATCTTAGTTTTCTAATGACTTCTGAAGATTAACTTTTTCATTCCGATTCTTTTGAACTCTGGTATTCGGCTTCACTCAGAATCACTTTCTTCTTCTTCTTTCTTCTTCTTCTTTTTTTTTTTTTTTTTTTTTTTTTGAGAGAGAGAGAGAGACCACCAACCGGCTCCTCTGTAAGAAGAAGTTCTAGGGTCTCACTGCTATAAGGCTTGCTCTTTTTCGTTGGCCTTTGTCTAAAACAGCTAAAAGAACACTGCTTAAAAGAAGCCTCCTTGCAAACCCACAAAATCTTATTCCAAGCTGGAAGAGCAGGGGCGCCCCCCCCCCATGAGGAATTTTTTGCCATACAAAATGTATAGTCTTTACTCCTTTATCACACACATGTATACTTATATGTGAGTTGCACTAGTCGTAACCCCCCCCCCCCCCATGAAAAATTTCTGGCTACGCCCCTGTGGAAGAGAAAGTAATTTATTTCAAACCAGCACTTCAAAATGACTTAAAGAGCTAGCATGTGTTTCTGTTTACACACTCACACTTCCATGACCCGAAGTCACAGTTGCCAACCTTTGAGAACCAAAAAAGGAGAGTTTTTGCTTTGGACACAATTTACGACATAAATGGAAAACTAAGCTGTAAATACATGAGACTATTTACAGGACTAAGAAAGGGCAATTTTGGAATATGTAGAAATTTTCTTCTTATAGCAAATTTACATCAGAAAAATAAGAAATTCCATACTGAATTTAAAATACGGATGTTAAATCTTAAATGAAATGAAATTTTATATACCTTTATCCGAACACTTGCACATAATTTATAGTTTATGAGAAATACAAGAGCGTTTGTTTGTATCATTTTTGCGATCACCCGTCTAAAAATTATCGAAAAAATAAAAATGGCGCTACATAAATATTTTTTTTTTTTTTATAAAAATGGTGGATGTTGGGGGAACATTTTTTTTTCTTGGAATAGACACTCAATACTGTAATAATTACGATTATAGTTGAAATTAAGCGCGACAAGCCCCGACACCCCTTCAAAAAGCTTTCTGAAATGTGGATTTTTGAAAAAAAAGATTAGAAAAAAACTTTACAATTTTTTTAATTAAGTCAAATTATTTTTTTTCAAGCTAATAAATACATATAATTAAAATACATATATCTTACTAAAATTATACTAAGTTTCAAATCAGTAAATTAATTTAAAGAGCCCGTAAAAAATGCACGATGAAGTAATAGAAAACACTGAAATTTCTTGCCGTAAATGAAGAAACTTGCTTTTAAACCGAGTGCTGCATCTTTTGGATATGAATTATGGTCGAGAAACATGCATCTCATGATGCATCAGTTACTAGGCTATCCATATCTATATCTATCTATCTATGTATCTATCTATCTATCTATCTATATATATATATATATATATTACTGTTTTTAAACAAATTTAAAAGTTTTGCTTTTTGGCCAAGATTTTGATACGAATACTCCACTGTGCGCTGGCAGAATATTTCCCAGGCGGGGGGGGGGGGGGGGGGGTTGGCAAAGACTACTTCAACATACAGTTACCATGTTGGAAAGAGAGAGAAAGCAAGGAAAAACACTGCATACAATAATCCAGGGGGTGGGATTTCCCCCCTTGGCCTATGCTGCCGGCGCCCATGTCCTGCAGTAACATAGTAATTTCTGTCATTAGGATTATTTTTTATATCGCACCTTTAATTATCGGTATACAAACGTTTCCTATTGAAAATAGAATTAGTAAAACATTTCGGAACTTAAATGCAATGAGTAAGCACATTCTTATAAAACACAGAATGCTCTTATCTTCTTAAAAATTAATAATCCTGATAGATGTAAACAAAGTAAGCATTTTTTGCTGATTATAGTGCTATATTTTTCTAAATATTAATTGATTAATTCAATGAGGATATTAAAGTACAAACTATTTTACAATAAATAAGCACTAAGTAGTTTTGTTGATTTTTTCCACACAATATTTGAGGTTTTCGACACAGTGTTTTTGGCATGATGGTTTAAACCACATATGGGCAACCTCTGATCCGTGGGCCGGATGTGGCCCGCCATGGCTTTTGATCCGGCCCGTCAAACATATCAAAATTATGTATAAAACCTGTATGAATCTTTTAAAATACCACATGAATCCCAATTATGCGGCCCGCGATCTCGCTAACATCCTACAGTTTGGCCCGCAACTTTCCAAAAGTTTCCCATATCTGGTTTAAATCATGGTTAAAACCGTCAAAAATTTGTTCATCCTGATCAAAAGTCAAGGCCATAGCCAAAGGGGGGAGGGAATAGTATTCAAAACTCTTTCGAAACTTTCAGGAACATGTATTACTATTCATAAAAAAGTATTCAAAAAAACTTCGAGGCATATTGAGACATAAAACTTGACCCCCCCCCCCCCCCACAAAACTTTTTCCTGTCTATGGTTTTGTCCTAAATGATAAAAAAATGTAAGCGAATTTCAACATTTTACAAAATTTCTTCAAAAATCAAGGAATTTTTTCGTCTCTGACCACTAATGGGAATCTTCCGTAGAATTCTCGCGTTTTAGTTATTTTCCGTATATATATATATATATATATATATATATTTAGCAGTGCGTGAATTATCATTTTAGCTGATTTCCGTTTTTCATGTCTGCCAACACAATTCATTATTCTTCCATCCTTTAGGTAAATGTGTACTTACCTTTTTAGGAATTATTTTCTGCATGTGTGTGCACTGTTCCAAGAGCTTTAAACTCAAGTTCAAAACTGCAAAAAATAGCTATTCAGAACTACAATAGAGCATGTTGCTCCCCCATAAGTATTTTTCAAAGATTCCAAACACTACGAATTCTCCAAGATTTTTTTAAAAATTCGGTTTCCTACGGACTACTTAAAAAAGCGTATATTTTTACGAATTTATGCGATCTTGTTGGGACACCCCACTTATTCTTGTAATTTATAGTGAAACGTGAATTGTCTGGTTTAATAAGTTAAAATATTGCAATCTCTGTTTCAGTGTTAATTATCTGCTTACTTTCCTTACAGATTAGGAAGTATTTCATCTTCACTTGTTTTGCGCCATCCTTTTTGTGCCTGCGTAAGCAATTTCAAGATTTCCTTTTCTCGTGGCTTTTCCTTGTATGGTAAAACAAAGTATGATTGTGAATTTGATAGTCCATTTCTAAACACTCAGTCTTACTACGGACAGTCACTTGTTTCCTGGTTTATGCAACAGTGTTCCTTCTAAGTGAAAGTTGTTAATGCAAGCTTCCTCTTTGTTCGTTTCTTCGGAACTTATAATTTGAATCTAAGGAATAGTTTTGAAGAGCCCATTTATTAAAGATCAATTTACTTAAAAAAATACTAATAACTATTGATTCAAAGTTCTAATTTCGAAATTTTTTTCCAGACATTTTCCGTTTTGCAATCTTTTGCGGATACTTCATAGGGGAAAAAATTGCTGATCATAATGACTAAAAAATAAAATTTTCCGATACATACAGGAACAGTAGACTTCGAAAGTCTAGTTCCTTTTTTTATTGATTCCTGTCCGAGAGCTGAAATAGAAATTCAGTTCTTTCAGCATAGCTACATTCAAATGGAAGACAAAACAAACTTAAACGAAGCAAGCATCAAAGCACCCTCTATACAGAAAAGTCTAAAAAAACATCTTTCTTGTGCCACTGTGGATAAAAGTCATGTGTGTGATGTATGCGGTTTGTCATTTTCTAGGCTGAGCTGCTGGAAAACACACCTTTCCATTCACTCGGGAGAAAAGCCTCATGTTTGCAGCGTATGTGAAAGAACATTCCGCCAGAAGCATAACTTAGACTATCACCTTCGCATTCACACAGGAGCGAAGCCCTATATTTGTGATGTGTGTCAGAAAGCATTCACTCATCTGAATGCTATAAAATGTCACCGCCGCATTCACACGGGAGAGAAGCCCCATGTTTGCGATGTGTGTCAGAAAGCATTCACCAACGTGTCTACTATGAGAAGTCATCTTCGCATTCACACAGGAGAAAAGCCGTATATTTGCGATGTGTGTCGGAAGACATTCACTGACCTGTCTACTATGAAACGTCACCGCCGCATTCACACGGGAGACAAGCCCTATGTTTGCAATGTGTGTCAAAAAGCATTTTCACGGAGAGATTATTTGAATAAGCACATCCGTAGACACACGGGAGAGAAGCCCCATGTTTGCGATGCGTGTCAGAAAGCATTCATGCATCGAAGTAAATTAAATGAACATCTCCGCATTCACACAGGAGAAAAGCCCCATGTTTGCGATGCGTGTCAGAAAGCATTCACCGACGTGTCTACTATGAGAAGTCATCTTCGCATTCACACAGGAGAAAAGCCGTATATTTGCGATGTGTGTCAGAAGGCATTCACTGACCTGTCTACTATGAAACGTCACCGCCGCATTCACACGGGAGACAAGCCCTATGTTTGCATTGTGTGTCAAAAAGCATTTTCACGGAGAGATTATTTGAATAAGCACATCCGTAGACACACGGGAGAGAAGCCCCATGTTTGCGATGTGTGTCAGAAAGCATTCATGCGTCGAAGTAAATTAAATGAACATCTCCGCATTCACACGGGAGAGAAGCCCCATGTTTGCGATGTGTGTCAGAAAGCATTCACTGACCTGTCTAATATGAAAATTCACCTTCGCATTCACACAGGAGAGAAGCCCTATGTTTGCGATGTGTGTCAAAAAGCATTCCGCTACAAGTGTGGTTTAAACAATCATATCAGTATCCACACTGAGGAGAAACCCTTTGTTTGCGAAGTGTGTCAAAAAACATTCCGTGCCAAGCGTAATTTAAACGATCACCTCCGCCGTCACAAGGGAAAGTAGCCTTCGTCCTGCGATGTGTGTCAAAAAGCTTTTGCTGAACAAAGTCGCTTGAATCTTCATCACCGCATTCACATGGGATTTTAGCAATGTGTTCAAACTTATGTCGAAAAATATTGACTGAGCGAGGATCTGTTTTCACACAATAAAGCCTTATATTGCAGTGTATGTCCATGTCCAAATACATTCTTTCAACATTTTCAGTCGATGTCTTAGAATAAGTGTTGTGTTTGTATGTTTTATTTTGTTCTTTCTGTTAAACTTTGATGGGTGGCATAGCATGTCTCTTTAATCAGGGCTACCCAGACAGCACATCAAACTTGCAGCAAGATTGATTTATCAAGTCAATAAGCTTGAAAATTTCAAGCGTGTAAGCTTAATGCAAGCTTGAATCAAGTGTTCTAGTTTACACTTGCCCAGCTTGCATTAAGCTTGACATAGCAAGCTTAATTTCAAGCTTAAAAAATTGTCCTTAAAAAAAATTTCCTAAATACACGGGGCGCCGGTCGGCGAACTCGCCGCACATATTTTACTTTGCCACGTATTTTCCCCTCTACGCTGAAATTTCAATTTAATTTAATATGTTTCCATCGAGTGTCCGTGACTAGAATAGAACCCAGGACCTTTCGGTTGGTAGGCGAGCGCGCTATCCATTCAGCTACTAAGCTTCGGGCAGTTATGACTAAAGTTTGAAGTGAATTATGAAGCCGTTTTCTGTCCAGATTGATAAGTGGGCGATATGTTATTTTTTTTTTTTTTTTTTTTTTTTCCATGGGATGCATCAAATAATGTTATGTGTGATTTAGAAATTCTACTAATAGGGAAATAAACATAATATAAACTTAAGAGCAGCACACGTTTTAAAACTTTCGCAACACTTATGAGCAATACTGCTGGCCAAAAGCGAGACAAACGACTGATTTTGAAATCAATTTCGTAGTATAATTGTATTTTATTTTGAAGAATTTCCATATTTGGAAATATAGAATCTTTTTTTTTTTAATTCTATGGTGAACCACCCATAAAGTGAAGTATATTAACAAACTAAATTGTGTTAATTATATTAAAATTTATTTTTAGGGCTAATTAATTAGTTAATGGAATTACTAATGTTAATTCGATGTAAATAAAACTAAAACTTCCCTTCTGTTACACTTCACAGGGGCTTATCCCATTCATTCCTTCCCCTTGCGTGTTCTAATGTCCAGGTTCTGTGCGTAATAAACATAGCTCGATCAAGACAACTGTGGGCCCTTGGCAGAAGAAAAAAATTGGGCCCCTTGCAATAACCGCCCCCCCCCCCTTAAAAAAAAAAAGATTATGATCGGTTCATACTGAAAGTTTTCTAAATATCTTACCCATTCTTAACACAAATTTTGTGTTAAGAATGGGTTTACTTACTTAACACAAATTTTGTGTTAAGTAATCTAAAACCAAAGAAACAGATAGTTAAATGTTACTTCGAAATGCTATATCACAGTTGCTAACATGTATGGAATAGAAACACTTTAGTCATTTTTGTAAATATTTCTTAAAATAACAAATAATTGAGAAATGTTGGTATTTTTTAACACTAAAAATTCTCTTTACAAATGTGGTTAGTTATTTTCCTACATATATTGGTATGCTATATTGATATAGAGCATTTCAAAGAATTAAAAATAAGTTTAAATTAATTTATACAAATGTAAATTTGAATTATTTTCATTGTTCATACTTTATAATTAAAAAAAATTATTTAACTGATTTTTTTTTATCCTTTGTAATTTTATTTTAAAACTACAAAAGTGTAAGATGTAAGATTTTTGGGCCCTAAAATCTGTAGGCCCTAAGCAGTTGCCCCGTTTGCCCTGTCAGTAATATAGCACTGGTAATAAAATAAAACACATCTTTAAGAACTTTCAGCAAATTTGAGAAATGCTAGAATATTAATGTCCATTCTCTTTCACAGATGGCGCCATCACTGCACACTGCAAGCTAAAGTCAAGCTTGTATTAATACGACAAATTCAAGGAAATGTCAAGCTTGATTTAAGCTTATGTGCTGTCTAGGTACTACACTACCTGAAAAACGGGAAATAGTTAGGGAACATCCAGAGTAGAGTTTTGACATGACAAGCATCAAAAGCTGGTTTAAACTATCAAAAACTAGTCCATAAAAGATAACAAAATGTAAACTAATTATGCAGTATATTTGCATTTTCCCTTAAACTAAATGCATAATTAATATTAATCATATGAAAAATCAACAATTATGCTAACACATAAGTTGCGCTTATTAGGAATAATGAGTTCAATACCATTTATTTATTATAAAAATTTATAAATTTAATGTTTACAATATTTATATATAATAACTGTATATATAATTATATAAATATTGTTCTGCGGTTTCTCAAACTAAAGTATGAGTAAACATTTCCTAGAAGCAAACATTAAGTTTATTTTTGGTTTAATCTAAATACCCGAATTGAAAAGGCTTTAAGCAAAACCAATAACAGAGTGTCCACCGGCTACTAAAAAGGTGACTTTTTTGGATAAAAAGTCATTTTCACTCAAGTTTTCAAGTTTTTGGCTACTTGTAATTTGTACGCGCCAAAAATTTCTTACTTTATTTATTCCTTCTTAACTGAAGTTAACTGACGTATGTTTATTTTTTAACTACAAAATTATGCAACAAAGATACTTTTTGGCATCTGAAAATTTAAAAATGGCTACTAAACTGGTGATTTTTTTTATGTCGGTCAGGCTACTAATGATACTATTTTTACCTCCTGACATTGATAGGCATCCTGCAGCATGGACGCCGGCAGAATATTTCCCTGGGTGGGTGGGGGGGGGGGCAAAGACTACTTCAACGTATAGTTACCATGTTGGTAAGAGCAAAAAAGCAAGGGAAAACACTGCATGCAGTAATCCAGGGGGCATTGCCCCCCTTGCCGTATGCTGCCGGCGCCCATGTCCTGCAGTAACATAGTAATTTCTGTCCTTAGGATTATTTCTTATATCGCACCTTTAGTTATAAATATACTAACGTTTCCCATTCAAAATAGAATTAGTATAACATGTCGGAACTTAAAAGCAATGAGTAAGCACATTCTTATAAAACACATAATGCTCTTATCTTCTTAAAAATATAATAATCCTGATATATGTAAACAAAGTAAGCATTTTTTGCTGATTATAATGCTATATTTTTCTAAATTTTAATTGATTAATTCAGTGAGGATATTAAAGTACAAACTATTTTACAATAAAATAACACTAAGTAGTTTTGTTGATTTTTTCCACACAATATTTGAGGTTTTCGACACAGTGATTTTGGCATGATGGTTTAAACCACATATGGGCAACCTCTGATCCATGGGCCTTATGTGGCCCGCCACGGCTTTTGATCCGGCCCGTCAAACATATCAAAATTATGTATAAAACCTATATGAATCTTTTAAAATACCATATGAATCCCAATTACGCGGCCCGCGACCTCGCTGATATCCTAAAGTTTTGCCCGCAACTTTCCAAAAGTTTCCCACATCTTTTTTAAATCATGGTTAAAACCGTCAAAAATTTGTTCATCCTGATCAAAAGTCAAGGCCGTAGCCAAAGGGGGGAGGGGGGAGTATTCAAAACGGTTTCGAAACTTTCAGGAACATGTATTACTATTTATAAAAAAGTATTCAAAAAAAACTTCGAGGCATATTGAAACATAAAACTTTACCCCCCTTCCCCCCCACGAAATTTTTTCCTGTCTATGGTTTTGTCCTAAATGATAAAAAATGTAAGCGAATTTCAGCATTTTACAGAATTTCTGGAAAAATCAAGGAATTTTTTATCGTCTCTGACCACTAATGGCAATCTTCCGTAGAATTCTCGCGTTTTAGTTATTTTCCGTATGTATATATATTGCTTTTAAAACAAGAAATTGTTGCAGGCTTCTTGTTTTAAAAGTAATAGTTTGTTCTTGTTCTTGTTTTAAAAGTAATAGTTGTTTTTTATGTATTTTTGCATGCTTATTTCAAAAATAATATCAGTTTTTACGTATAACGTACAGTTTTTTTGAAAAGTAAATTTTTTAAATAAGTAAAAATACACGGATTTTTTGCGATTTGGATAGGATAAATTAATAAAGTATGTATGTTTATTTGTTTAAATAAATTCTGAAAACCTCTTACTTCATTGAAATTACAACACATACGTCGTTTAGTTGGTACAGGAATCGAGAAAAGCAATTTTTATCATTTTTCAAATCTGATAACTTCTTGGTTTATTGTGCTGACATACCTGGTTTTGTTACATGAAGTAGAAGATATTCCTTATAATCCGAATGATTGGCCACTGTTTATAGATTCCTCAAAGAAGAGTCTAAAAGCAGTTTTATTGCATAATGAATCTAAACTTGCATCAGTTCCAGTTGCACATTCCGTTTTCATGAAAGAAACATATGAAAGTATGGAGATTCTTCTCACTAAAATAAAATAAACTGAACACAAGAGAAGAGGGCAATAATATGTGGTGACTTAAAGGTTATAGGTCTGCTTCTCGGGCAACAAAGTGGATTTACTAAATTTCCGTGCTTTATTTGTGAATGGGATAGCAGGGACAGAGAAAGTCATTGGATAAAAAAGGTATGGCCGAAGAGACAAGAATGGATTCCTGTTAAAAAGAATATTTTAAATGAATATTTAATAGGTCCACAAAATATTTTATTGACCCCACTTCACATAAAATTGGGACTCATAAAGCAGTTTGCGAAAGCTTTGGATAAAGGTGGAAAATGTTTTGAGTATCTTATATCGAAGTTCCCAAAATTGTCTAGCGCTAAAATTAAAGAAGGTGTATTTGATGGAACACAAATAAAGAAATTAGTTAAAGATTCCAATTTTGAACAATGTATGACAAATAGAAAGAAGCAGGATTGGGTTGCATTTAAAGAATTCGTAGAAGGTTTTTTGGGAAATGAGAGAAAAGAAAATTACAAAGAACTTGTAACTGAGTTATTACGTACATATCATCTTTTGGGGTGCAATATGAGCATTAAAATTCACTTCCTTCACTCACATTTGGGAATACTTTCCAGACAATTTAGGAAAAATGAGTGACGAGCAAGGTGAAAGATTCCACCAGGATATAAAGGAAATGGAACGCAGATATCAAGGACGGTGGGATGTTAACATGATGGCCGATTACTGTTGGTGTTTAAAAAGAGACAGTGATGTGGACCATAAGCGAAAAACCCGAAAAAGAAGCTTCTTGACTTCAAGAAAAACACAAAAGCTAACATAATATTGTAAATGAACAGCATTATTATGTTTAGTTAATAGTAACTACAGTTGCAAATTACATAGCAACTGTAGTTACAAACTACAGTTTTAACTACAGTTGCTATGTATGCATTATACTGCATTTTGCTAATTTTTTCATCGTCATTTGTAAAAAATCCTTACGTGTTACATAAAATTTAGTTTTCATTTTCGATTGACATCACAATTGCTGATATAAACCAATTAAAATTTTACAAACAAGAAAAATTTTTTTTTTTTTGCACGCTGGTGTTATTATCGTAGCTGATTTCCATTTTTCATGTCTGCCAACACAATTCATTATTTTTCCATCCTTTAGGTAAATGAGTACTTTCCTTTTTAGGAATTATTTTCTGCATGTGTGTGTACTGTTCCAGGAGCTTTAAACTCAAGTTCAAAACTGCAAAAAATAGCTATTCAAAACTGCAATAGAGCATGTTGCTCCCCCCTCCTCCTCCATAATTATTTTTTCGGAGATGCCAACCACTACGAATTCTCCGTAGTTTCTCCAAGATTTTTTTTAAATTCGGTTTTCTACGGACTACTTAAAAAGCGTATATTTTTACGAATTTATGCGATCTTATTGGGACACCCCATTTATTCTTGTAATTATACTGAAACGTGAATTGTCTGCTTTAATAAGTTAAAATATTGCAATTTCTGTTTCAGTGTTAATTATCTGTTTACTTTCCTTGCAGATTAGGAAGTATTTCATCTTCACTTGTTTTGCGTCATCCTTTTCGTGCCTGCGTAAGCAATTTCAAGATTTCCTTTTCTCGTGGCTTTTCACTGTATGGCAAAACAAAGTATGATTGTGAATTTGATAGTCCATTTGTAAACACTCAGTCTTACTACGGACAGTCACTTGTTTCCTGGTTCATGCAACAGTGTTTCTTCTAAGTGAAAGTTGTTAATGCAAGCTTCCTCTTTGTTCGTTTCTTCGGAACTTATAATTTGAATCTAAGGAATAGTTTTGAAGAGTCCATTTATTAAAGATCCATTTACTTAAAAAAATACTAATAAATATTCATTCAAAGTTCTAATTTCGAAATTTTTTTCCAGACATTTTCCGTTTTGCAATCTTTTGCGGACACTTCATAGGGGAAAAAATTGCTGATCATAATGACTAAAAAATAAAATTTTCCGATACATACAGAAACAGTAGACTTTGAAAGTCTAGTTCCTTTTTTTATTGATTACTGTCTGAGAGCTGAAATAGAAATTCAGTTCTTTCAGCATAGCTACGTTCAAATGGAAGACGAAACAAATTTACACGAAGCAAGCATCAAAGAACCCTCTACACAGCAAAGTCTAAAAAAACATCTTTCTTGTGCCACTGTAGATAAAAGTCATGTGTGTGATGTATGCGGTTTGTCATTTTCTAGGCTGAGCTGCTGGAAAAGACACCTTTCCATTCACTCGGGAGAAAAGCCTCATGTTTGCAGCGTATGTGAAAAAACATTTCGACGGAAGCATCACTTAGACTGTCACCTTCGCATTCACACAAGAGAGAAGCCCTATATTTGTGATGTGTGTCAGAAAGCATTCACTGACGCGTCTGCTATGAGAAGTCATCTTCGCATTCACACTCGAGAGAAAACCCATGTTTGCGATGTGTGTCAGAAAGCATTCACTGACGTGTCTACTATGAGAAGTCATCTTCGCATTCACACAGGAGAAAAGCCGTATATTTGCGATGTGTGTCAGAAGGCATTCACTGACCTGTCTACTATGAAACGTCACCGCCGCATTCACACGGGAGACAAGCCCCACGTTTGTAATGTGTGCCAAAAAGCATTTTCACAAAGAGGTAATTTGAATAAGCACATCCGTAGACACAAGGGAGAGAAGCCCCATGTTTGCGATGTGTGTCAGAAAGCATTCACTGTCCTGTCTAGTATGAAAATTCACCTTCTCATTCACACAGGAGAGAAGCCCTATGTTTGCGATGTGTGTCAAAAAGCATTCCGCTACAAGTGTGGTTTAAACAATCATATCAGTATCCACACTGAGGAGAAACCCTTTGTTTGCGAAGTGTGTCAAAAAACATTCCGTGCCAAGCGTAATTTAAATGATCACCTCCGCCGTCACAAGGGAAAGTAGCCTTCTGCCTGCGATGTGTGTCAAAAAGTTTTTGCTGAACAAAGTCCCTTGAATCTTCATCTCCGCATTCACATGGGAATTTAGCAATGTGTTCAAACGTATGCCGAAAAATATTGACTGAGCGTGGATCTGTTATCACACAATAAAGCCTTATATTGCAGTGTATGTCCATGTCCAAATACATTCTTTCAACATTTTCAGTCGATGTCTTAGAATAAGTGTTGTGTTTGTATGGTTTTATTTTTGTCTTTCTGTTAAACTTTGATGGGTGGTATAGCATGTCTCTTTAATCAGGGATACCACACTACCTATAAAACGGGGAATAGGTAGGGAACATCCAGAGTAGAGTTTTGACATGACAAGCATCAAAAGCTGGTTTAAACTGTCAAAAACTAATTCATAAAAGATAACAAAATGTAAACTACTTATGCAGTATATTTGCATTTCCCTTAAACTAATTGCATAATTAATATTAACCAATTTATGCCTAGTGTCCCTTTTTTGGGACGGCATTTTCGCTATTAGTCGAAAACGTTATTTATTTTTCCTAGCCTTTATTCATGAGTATTGAGCCTCAACTCTACAAAATGTTTTAACATGACCAAGTAAGACATTGATATTTGGATTTTTATACATAATGATTTTAAAAGAAAGCATCCCTTGTTCAAGATGTTGACATCAGAAATTTATCTATTATTTCTGTTATCAGTAAAATTCGAAGAAAGTTGCAAAAATATCCAGGCACAAATGGGTTAATTATATGAAAAATTAACAATACTGCTAACACATAAGTTGCGCTTATTAGGAATAATTAGTTCAATGCCATTTATATATTATAAAAATTTATAAATTTAATGTTTACAATATTTATATATAATAACTGTATATATAGTTATATAAATAATGGTCTGCGGTTTTTCAAACTAAAGTATTATGTAAACATTTCCTAGAAGCAAACATTAAATTTATTTTTGGTTTAATCTAAATACCTGAATGGAAAAGGCTTTAAGCAAAACCAATAACAGAGTGTCCAGCGGCTACTAAAAAAGCGACTTTGAATAAAAACTGTCATGTTCATTCTTTGTTTTCGAGTTTTTGGCTTGTTGTAACTTGTACACGCCAAAAATTTCTTACTTTATTTATTCCTTCTTAACTGAAGTTAACTGACGTATGTTTATTTTTTAACTACAAAATTATGCAACAAAGCTACCTTTTGGCAAGTGAAATTTTAAAAATGGCTACTAAACTGGTGATTTTTTTTATGTCGGTCAGGCTACTAATGATACTATTTTTACCTTCTAACATTGATGGGCATCCTGTAGCATGGGCGCCGGCAGAATAATTCCCAGGGGGGGCAAAGACTACTTCAACGTATAGTTACCATGTTGGAAAAAGCAGAGGAAAACACTGCATGCAATAATCCAGGGGGGGCATTGCCCCCCTTTCCCTATGCTGCCGGCGCCCGTGTCCTGCAGTAACATAGTAATTTCTGTCATTAGGATTATTTTTTATATCGCACCTTTAATTATCGGTATACAAACGTTTCCTATTGAAAATAGAATTAGTAAAACATTTCGGAACTTAAATGCAATGAGTAAGCACATTCTTATAAAAC
>JAWZYV010017526.1:80000-124519 GCA_038373885.1 Cheiracanthium punctorium
TTTTTTTTAAATAAAACAGCTTTCCCTTGGAAACGATTATTAAATATTGCTAACTGCCGTAGTGACTGTTGCTTCAAAGGAAAGAGCTTTTAGTCACATGAAGTCAGTGAGCTGTGCAGAAATTTTCGTCAGTCGGGCTGTTATGAAGCTGTAATGTATAATTTTATTGAATGAAAGCATTTGAAATGCTGATTTCCTGTTGATTCCTGCCGGACAGTATAACTTGTCGGACGATGCATCCGGGTTAGGGGAGAACCAGGGTCCGATCAAGGCAACTGCGGCCTCTAGGAATAAGAAAAAACTTGGGCCTCGCGAGATAACTTTCCCCCCCGTCCTCTCCAATACAAAATTTTATTTTAAGTAATCTGAAATAAACGCTTATATATGATGTCACTGAAACAAATAACATCAGTAAAACGTTACATCGAAATGCTATATCATAGATGCCAATACGTACATGACTGTACTTATGTACAGTACATAACATGAGTACAGTAACATGACTCTACTCATGTGCAGAATATAATTAACTACTTCTATAAACAGTAAGTGTTTTCAATATTTTATTTTAAATAACAACTAACTTATACATTCATTCCAAAAATTTTGCTGTTTTCTGTTGTTCGTAGCATCAAATAACGACTGCGGCCGTGGATAATGAATATAGTTTATTAGGCACACAGCAATAGTATGTAACATAAGTAGTTTGCTATCATTAATAACACACAGAATACGAAGCACCTCGCTTCTTCAGCACACAGCAGTAGAAAAAAAACTTGAACTAACTGAAGAGCTTGGAATTATTTTTGAGAAATTTTTTATACACCTCGTGAACCCATAGAAGTTTGGGAACCAATGGGTTAAGATGAAGTCCTAGTAAGGAACAGCTCCTATATCCGCTTTGTTACGATCATCTGGACCAGTTCATTTACAAACTATTTTGTATACAGTCTTGAAATTTGGTGAATAGGTACGAAAATGATCATTTAATAAAATGACATATATTAAAAACACGAAGATAGCGCCTGATACATTTTATTTTTCATTTGAAATACTTATGTCAACGTCTCCTTCTCCAGATGGCGCCACTGAACAGGCATAGATGGAAGGGTTTCAAATGAAAAATAAATTTTTAGATGTTTTTCCTCCTATGTTTTTTATTGTTAAATTATAAAAGTTAAAATATAATATTTTGGGGGATCTAATGAAAAATAAAATATATTAGAAGCTATCTCAGTATTTTTAATTTATGTCATTTTATTAAATGATCATTTATCATTTTCATACCTAATAACCGAATTTCAAGGTTTTATACAAAGCAGTTTCTAAATGAACTGGTCCAGATGATTCTAACACAGCGAGCAGTTCTAGTATAGGCGCTATGCCTGACTAGAACCTCACCTTAAAGGCAGGCCCTACGAGAGGGGAGGGCAGACGGGGCGCCACCCCTGGGCCCGAGCGAGTTGGAGTGGGCCCGTGTTTAGCTAAAGTACGTCCGTGAATTTTTCAGAATGTATTACGAATTTCATTTATAGATCCGTAATTGAAATCTTTTTTTAAAAATAAACTAAATTTTGAATACATAATTCTAGAATGATTTAGATGGCAGAAATGTTAATTCTACCATTTAAATATTAGTATTTTTTCAACCTTCGAACATGAATTAAAAGTACCATTACATGTAAGAAAAACTTCCCTCCCACTCTCTTTCCTTTCAGCATTTTATATTAAAATCATTAAAAAGAGCAGTTTTACAAAAAAAAAAATTCCTTCCGTCCCTCCTGTTTTTTCCAAACTTTTGTGCTTTACGAAAGGAGCCGGGAAGATTTTAGCCCCGCCTTATAAAATTTCTCTCGGAGGCCCTGCTTAAAGGACCATAACTGAAAAGTATCGGGTATACTTATATAATTTCAGAATTTGAAAGTCAGTAAAAATGTTCTCTACTTTCTTCTATGAGTCAGTACAAAGTTTAAAACAGATAAGTCTGAAAATGTTGATTTATATAACAAACAAACAAACTTTTGCGTATCTATACTTGATAAAAATTTTAATAAATTTTCTGTTAATTATGTTAACTTAAATGTAAAAATTTTCTTTCTGGTTTCTAATTTTCTGTTACTTTTTGTTGCAGATAAGAAACTTCTAATCTGTATTTGCTTTGCACCGTCAGTTGTCTTCCTCTTCCAGTAATGTTTAATATTTTTATGGTTTTTCACTTTTGCTATTAAATAGTTTATGATCCTGAAATATTTTGAAATGGTTTTGTGTTTCTAATGGACCTTTTATATATATTTAACCTTTACCTCAGTTCATCTTACCACATGTAATTGGATTTGTTTTGCACGAATAAGCTTTCAAAAATTCCTCATGTTGAAAGATTTTGAAGTATGATTCCTAATCATATGTGACTGCAATGCAGAATCCCAATTTATAAAGACAGTCTTGCGCCCATGGGAAAGAAAAAAATCAATTTCCTGTAGCTCACTTAAATAAA
The DNA here is from genome assembly GCA_038373885.1 of Cheiracanthium punctorium. Taxonomy (NCBI): domain Eukaryota; kingdom Metazoa; phylum Arthropoda; class Arachnida; order Araneae; family Cheiracanthiidae; genus Cheiracanthium; species Cheiracanthium punctorium. The sequence goes on from JAWZYV010017526.1 coordinate 82,495, forward strand.
GCAACTGTAATTTAGCGCTCCAATCATGAAATGTTTTATTCTTGCTCATATTTATAATAAAGTATCTGATGTGTAGTGTGTATAAAAGTGACCAAAAAAAAAAAAAAAAGAATTATCTGATTAATAATTTTCTGAAAAAATTATCTCTCTTCATATAAGCAACAGCTGGACAACCATTCAACAAATTTTACAACTTTAAGATTTTTTTCCCTGTCTGCAACAGTTCTGAGTTTTTCCTAATTCGACTTCAGTAACTATCTTTAGGTTCAAATGTCAGAAAAAGTACACTCACGTGGAGTAAGCTTGGAACATTCTACTGAACATCACAAGCTAAAAGTAGATTCTAGCGATAAGCTAGTGAAATGTCATTCATGCCCAAAAACATTTTCCAGCAAGCTGCAATTAAAGATGCATGTCCAAAAACATACCAAAGGGGAGCCTCATATTTGTAGTGCATGTGGAGAAACATTCAGTCGGCTACGCAATTACAACAGGCACCTGAAGACTCACAGAGGACAAAAGCCTTACGTTTGCGATGCTTGTACAAAAACATTTTCCAGCAAGCCACAGTTAACCATGCATACCCGTATCCACACCAATGAGAAACCTCATGTCTGTGACGCATGTGGAAGAGCATTCAATTTGTTGGGGACCTTGAAGAGACACATACGCACTCACACAGGAGAGAAACCTTATGTTTGCGATGTGTGCCAGAAATCGTTCGCTCAGAAGGCCTGTTTGAATAATCACCTCCGCATTCACTCTGGGACGAAGCCTTACGTTTGCGGTGTGTGTCGGAAAGCATTCACTCTGCGGAGCAACTTGAATGAGCACCTTCGCACACACACAGGAGAGAGGCCGCATGTTTGCGATCTGTGTCAGAAAGCATTCAATTATAAGAGCCACTTCAATCGTCACCTCCAGACTCACACGGGAAAGAAGCCTCACATTTGCAGTGTGTGTCAGAAAGCGTTCGTTCATCGAGCGAGTCTGAAAGATCACCTCCGCATTCACACGAGAGAGAAGCCATATGTTTGCGATGTGTGTCAAAGGACATTTTATCAGCGAGACGATTTGAAGAGACATGCCCAAACTCATTCCGATCCAAGCGCATCTGCTGGCATTCATGTACTCACAGACAAAAGTGCTATTTGTTTGTGAATGTCTAAGTTACTTTAATGTAAATAAGGATGGACTGATGCGGGTTATCTTTTAAATTAAACAGCAACATAATCTTCGCAGACATGATAGCTTGTGATGTTAATTTTAACTGTAGATTTCTGTACTTACCTGTACAGTGCCTTTGCACTTATGTACTTTATGAAAATATTAATGAATAAATTTGCAGAAGATAATTTATAAATTGATATAGCGACTTCGTAACTTTTCAAAATAGGCCATTTTAATTAATATAAAAATTTGAACTTTTGCATAGCCATGTAAACTTATTTTCTGCATCCATTTCCATCGAAATCTGGGTAGGTCGCTCTTCGTATTTTTAAATATTAATATAATAATTCATAATTTATATTAATATATTTTTTTTAATTTGAAATAAATTATGTTTGGGCTCTTTTGTTCTAATAATAGTACCAATTAAAAAGCAGCTTCTTAATATCAATATTAAATGAGATATTGAATTAAAGTATGAAAAAATATTTTAGCTTATTGGGAGGGAAATTTAGGAAGCTCATAACTCAATAATTTTTATTTCATGTGTACTGAAAATTGGTATCAGAGTTTAAAATGAGCTAAATTTTCGGAATATGAAGTCAGATCTAGGTGTTGCTACTAGGTAAAAAAGTTGGTTCGCATTTAAAAATGAAGATACTCTTTATGTTTAATTTTATGTATAGCAAATTAAAGTGAACTTTATTCGTAAACATTTAATATATGTAACTTTGCTGTACGATAAGCAGTGGCCAAATAAAAACAAAGTGAACATTTCTTTTTCTTTCCAGTACTGAACATATGTATTTATGCATGTGCGATAAGGTTCAGTGGGAGACCACTTTGCTGTTCATTCGGCCGAAATATGAACTTTTTCTTGTTTGTTTATTTACTTGCTTGCTTTTTGAGATGCATTCACTATCTATTCGAGTGTGACCGAAATTTCCTACACTCAATTTGTGGATAACTGATTATTTTTTCTAGTAAACATTCGATTTAAAATAGTGTATCGTTTCTCATAGTTTAAGTTATGATTTTTTAACTCATTTTAAAGCTGTTACGCATATTGTGAATTTTGTTTATTGGATATCAAATTTTAGGAATCGTGAAACTTAAGAAAGCTGATCCATACTTGTATATTTTTTCGACTAGAAATAAAAAGTTAAAACTAGGTTGTTATAAATCGATATGTCTGAAGGCGGTTATTCATAGACCAGCAAGTATCCAGATGAAGCAATAAACGTTCCTCACTGCATGCATCAGAAGTTCCCAACCTTTTCTAAACCAATATTCCCTGCAGAAAAAAAAAAGAAAAACTAAACGCCTCCCCACTCCATAATAGTTAATTTTATGTGAAATATTAAGTGTACCTAACCTATCTGTTTATTTGTCTTTTAGTTATCATAAATATATATTAATGAAAGAACAACGAAATGCACAATAAAACAGGGTTAAATACTTACCCATCTTTTTTTTTTTTAAATATACAGTTGGTTTAACATTATTTGACATAACAATAAAAAAAAATTATTAGCTATACAGAAAAGAGAAATAAATGCAGTCTAACAAAGCAATACAGTAAAAAAAAAAAAAAAAAATCTACTCTTTTAATAAGTATATTTAGTTAACAGTATGCAGCCTATATTCAAAATAGCAACATAAGAATACATAAAATTCCAAATCAGAATCGCACAATTCTACATATTCATTTTATTCAATAAAATCAATGAGATGATTGAAGCTGCTGGAATTTTAACAATTTAACGCGCAGTGTTCCCGCTCTGGGAACACCCAACTCTGACGTTTTGACTGTTGCCAGTCACGAAGAATAGATTGGATTTCTATAAAAAATAGTTGCGGGTGACAGAGCTCCACGAGAATTTTTTACTTTTTAGCACGTCATTTCTCGTCAAAAAATGGTCACGATTATTTTAACAGCACTGACATCTTCTGAAAAATGGAAGAATGCGAAAACAGCTGGATAGATGGCCCAATGCTGAAAAAAGGGCAGCCGTTGCCATCGCTCGACTTAACGACCAGCAAGATGGCGGACGATCGAAACGTTCATCGCGTGCCACAGATCTAGAGACCCTTTTTTTGGCGACAGCTGGCTATGCTCAGCTGGCTCTGGCAACGGCTGCCCTTTTTTCAGCATTGGGAAAGGGTTGCGCCTCAAAGGGTTAAAAGCAAATTAGCTAATCATCCGCATTGCCCATAGTCCAGTGTAGAAAACTGGTGTTGATTTATGAAGACAAGACTCTTGGTATCCATGCTTGAATTTTACTTCGAGTTCCTCGTTTGTTGTGAGCTCCTCCTCTAAATTTTATTATTCTCTAGTGTCTGCCTTTGCAAAAGAATCTCTAATCCAACTTGGTATACTTATGTTTAAAATATCTTGGAATGCTTCGTATAACACATAGGTTCCCAACGTGGGCGATAACGCCCTTTTGTGGGCGTTTGAGGCTTTCAGGGGGGCGGTAAAAGACCCAGAGAAAATTAGGAGGCGTTGATACGGCACGGAGGGGCGTGGGAAGATTAACCAAATGTAGTCTAAAAAAGACTTAAAAATCACTTTGATAATTCATTTCTATCACGTGTGCGAAAATTCACATATTTCGATATGAGACTTCGCTGTTGAGAGAAAGAGATACCTCTCTAAAACTTTTATTCCTCTTTTTTAAATGAAGAAGAAATTCAGTAGAGTTTCAGTTCCAACAATATTCTATCTATTAGTATATTTTTTTAAAAATTTAATTCTTGTTTTCACCATGCATTATGTACGCTCTTATTTCTCTGGTGTGGGAGGGGTGGGGGACGATATTGAAATAATCACTAGAAAAGGGGGCACCAGTTCAAAAAAGGTTGGGAACCTGTGGTATAACATGAAGAACATCTAGTCTTAGACGTTTTAAATATTTAATCATAGAAACAGTTATTTTCAAAGTATATTATATTATTTCCCTAAATAGGTTTGTATGCCACGAACGCCCATATTTACTACCTTAATGGTCCCCATTTGTCTCTGGATCTGCTACCGCCCCTATAGAAAGTCCCAGCGTTCACTGTAGGCGATACCGTCCCCGTCGGGAAAATATAGGGTGTATATTTTGATGCGAAAATCATACCTGATTTCTGCTACTCATGGATGCCGTCAACATTTTGATGCCAAAATCATACCCTATTTCTGCCACTCTTTTGGATGCCGTCAATATTTTGATGCCAAAACATACCCCATTTCTGCCACTCTTATGTATGCTGTCAGTGTAAAACAAAATATTAATTGCATTTTTTTTTTCATAAAATTTCTTTGCAAAATATTTAAACACGAGTAATTTTTTGAATGCAGATTTTTCTTCAACAATTGTCAAAAACCATTATTCTTTCAGTAACTGCCATTGACGCATGACGTTTCCGCCTCTTACCCTCAATTTAGTGGTTCCCACATCAGTGTGTCTGTTAGATTTACGCAGTAAAAGGCGAATTGCGTGTTTTAATTAATTGAAATGTTTCACGTCTCTTTTTTAGCGCTAATATTCTGCTCTCTTTCATTGCAGGAGCTTGTAATCTGCACTTGCTTTGCACCATCCATTTTATGTAAATTTTCCCCACTTTCAAGGTTTTCCACTTGACGATGAAGCATCTTGCGTCTTAAGTTACAAAACTTAGTATCAGTTCATGTTATAATGTATCGTTCCACTCACGCACACACTGCAAAACTCAGCCTTTGAAGTTTATTTCTCGTTATTTTAAAAGCGTAACAATCGAGTGTTTATGTCGAACGTATAACTCTCCTGCAAACTCACTGGAAAGAAAACAACTTTGATTCAGGATTTCAATCTCGGAACATAAAAAAACACTTGTGCGGATTGTGGCAGTCAAACAGATATTCTCTTCCAGAGCTAAATAAGTGTTATGAAATTTCCCGATACATCAAATACTGAAGCAAAACTGAGCCTTTGTAGTTTATTTCTCGTTATTTTCAAAGCGTAACAATCGAGTGTTTATGTCGAACGTATAACTCTCCTACAAACTCACTGGAAAGAAAACAACTTTAATTCAGGATTTCAATCTCGGAACATAAAAAAACACTTGTGCGGATTGTGGCAGTCAAACAGATATTCTCTTCCAGAGCTAAATAAATGTTATGAAATTTCCCGATACATCAAATACTGAAGCAAAACTGAGCCTTTGAAGTTTATTTCTCGTTATTTTCAAAGCGTAACAATCGAGTGTTTATGTCGAACGTATAACTCTCCTACAAACTCACTGGAAAGAAAACAACTTTAATTCAGGATTTCAATCTCGGAACATAAAAAAACACTTGTGCGGATTGTGGCAGTCAAACAGATATTCTCTTCCAGAGCTAAATAAATGTTATAAAATTTCCCGATACATCAAAGGCTAAAATTACCGCTGTCTGCAAACTCTTGAATTCAGTTTTGATTGGTTCGCTTCGATCGTCATCTCGAGCTGCAAATGGAAGAAGGAACTTGCTCCAGTGAAGTGACCGGAGGAGCGTCCTCGGAACAGCAGAATCCCGCGCTAAGTCTTGGAGCCGACCCAGTAAAGGAAGGTCGCAATTGCGATGCATGTCCACAAACATTTCCGAGCGAATCAGAGCTAGAGCTCCATGTGCGTACTCATTGCGAGCAGAGGCTTCGCGTGCACGATGTATGCGAAAAAACATGCAGATCGGAAGTTCACGCCGAACAGAAGCCTGCTATGCGTCAGAAAGCATTTAGTCAACAGAATCACTTGATAAAGAATCTTGGTGTTAACACAGGAGATAAACCTTACGTTTGCAATGTGTGCCAAAAAGCATTTAATGGTCAGAGTGGTTTATATTATCACCTCCGTGTCCACAATGGAGAGAAGCCCTACGTCTGCGATGTGTGCCAAAAAGGATTTACCCGGAAGAATTCTTTGAATGAACACCTACGCATCCACACGGGAGAAAAACCTTACGTTTGCGATGTGTGCCAAGCAGCATTCAGTCGGCTGAATACCTTAATTAAGCATCTTCGTGTTCACAGGGGAGAGAAGCCTTGCGTTTGCAACGAGTGCAAGAAAACATTCAGTAGTCAGAGTCACTTGGATCACCACCTCCGTATTCACAGGAAGCCTTATGTTTGCAGTGAATGTCAAGAAGCATTTAGCAGTCAGAGTCATTTGAATGACCACTTTCGTATTCACCCAGGAGTGAAGCCCTACCTTTGCAGTGTGTGCCAAAAAGCCTTTTCTCACAAGTATGCTTTAAACGATCACCTTCGTGCTCACAAGGGAGAGAGGCCTTATGCTTGCCATGTGTGCCAGAAAGCATTTTTTCGCAAGAATACTTTGAATGATCACCTTCGTGTTCACACGGCAAAAAAGCCTTACGTTTGCGATGTGTGTCAGAAAGCATTCAGTACGAAGAGCAACGTAATGAGGCATCTGCGCGTTCACACAGGAGAAAAGCCTTACGTTTGCAGTGTGTGTCAGAAAGGATTTAGCCGTCAGATTTTCTTGAATAACCACCTCCGTACTCACACGGGAGAGAAGCCATACGCTTGCAACATGTGCCAGAAAGCATTCAGTCAGAAAAGTCACCTAATTAAGCATCTTCTTGCTCACACCGGAGAGAAGCAAGAGAAACTTTACGATTGCAATGTATGCCAAAAAGCCTTTAGTAGTCGGAGTGATTTGAACAGACACATCCGCATTCACACGGCACAGAAGTCTTACATTTGCGATGTGTGTCAGAAAGCATTCCGTCAGCAGAATCAGTTAATTGTTCATCTCCGCCTTCATACAGGAGAGAAGCCTTACTCCTGCGATGTGTGTCAAAAACAATTCAACCAGCAGAATCATTTAATGAGGCATCGTCGTGTTCATACGGGAGAGAAGCCTTACGTTTGTATTGTGTGTCAAAAAGATTATAGTAGTCAGAGTCACTTGAATGACCACCTCCGTATTCACACGGGAAAGAAGCCTTGCGATGTGAGCTAGAAAGTATTCAATCGGCAACTACCGTAAAAGTTTACGTGCGCATTCAACTGAAAAAAAGCCCTGCATTTGGAATATGTCTCAGAAAGCATGTAGTAGTCACAGTGATTTGAACAGACATATCTGCATTCACACGGCACATAAGTCTTACATTTGCGATGTGTGTCAGAAAGCATTTAGTAGTCAGAGTGATTTTAACAGACATATCCGCATTCACACGGTACATAAGTCTTACATTTGCGATGTGTGTCAAAAACAATTCAATCAGCAGAATCATTTAACGAGGCATCGTCGTGTTCACACGGGAGAGAAGCCTTATGTTTGTAATATGTGTCAAAAAGCTTATAGTAGTCAGAGTCACTTGAATGACCACCTCCGTATTCACACGGGAAAGAAGCCTTGCGATATGAGCTAAAAAGTATTCAATCGGCAACTACCGTAAAAGTTTACATGCGCATTCAACTGCCTTTGGCACAAAAAAAGCCCTGCCTTTGGAATATGTGTCAGAAAGCATTCACTCAGCTTGGAGACCGAAAAAAATTGTTGAGCATTTCGACAAGCCTAGCCTCTCTGAGAGAGAGCTTTGGATTTTCACGGTGCATTTTAGAGTAGGAAAATTGGATTTTCATAATTTTTTAAAAAAAAAGTTAAATTTAGAGGTTGCCCACTGGCAACTAAAAGAATTATTTGCTACTATAGTCGAGAATGGGCAACTGTTGGCATGTAAAAACAGTTATAAAGCGACTATTTTGAGGAAAAGGGAAACTATTTTTCTGGGAGTATCAATGCAATGCTGTTTTTCACCCAGGACGCTTCAGTTTATTACGTGCAACCATGCTATCAACAGAATGATAACCACTAAAGTGTAGCGCAGTAGTGTCTATTTCGGAGATCCAAAAATATCTGGATGCAGATAAGCTGGATTCATACCGGCTTTGTCTTTCCGTTGTAATTTATTTCAGTAAAAGTAAGGTGACCAAACGTCCCCAAAATGAAAAAGAGGAATTCGGGACAGTTGTTAATTATTGAATTGTTTTTTAATTAAATTTCTGTTAATTATTTCATTAATTATGTCCCCGATTCTGACAACAGAACTGTTCAAAAATCTGGTCTCCTTAGTAAAAGGTATCTTTTCAAAATCAGAAAGTCGACAAAGTCTCGAAATTGGAAAAACATAATGCAGTGGAATTTCGGAACGGCATATTGGCAAATTATTCATATTGTTGCAAAAACTCTCCTGAATTGTGTGGTACGTATTGGAGTGTATGCTTGAAAGTCTAGGGCGTGCAGAAAGTTTCAGTAACCAGTCGAGACGCCAGAAAGAAACAAACTTGAGTATTTTCTAGAAATTTGTTCAACTATCTTAAATGTACAATTTACACGAATTTACAAGCAGTAATTCTAAAGATAACAGGCCGTCGATCAGAGCGGCTTCCTTAATTACTGCAGTTCAGAAACAATAAATTTGTTCTATTAGCTAAAATCTCAGACTACTCGAGCCAAACCCTAGACTGCTCCACAGCTTACAACACTATCGAATTCATTAACCAACTTCCAAAATACAGCTTTGCAAAACAATGCTGTTTCTGGCATCAAAATTATGCAAAGCGATATGGCTCTGAACAACTAATCTCGGTACAAGACACAATTCAAGATTGACTCAGTGGGATGACCTACTCACGTATTTCTATTTTTTATTTGGGGGTGGGGGGAGTTTTCAGGAAAGTTCTGGCAAAATTCATTTCTAGTATATTCTCTATCATTCTCGTTATATCGGTTGTGGAATGCTATGCTGGAAAACAAACATTACAGGCCTCTTAAAAAAATTGCGCCAGTAGGCAACAAAATAACTGATTATTTCCCACATTTTTGCTTTATGGGCATTTATAGGAAGGGTGAGAAATGACATACTTCTGTTCGAAAAATTATGAAGATTGTAAAAAGCATAAATTTATAGGAGAGAAAGCAAATAATTCTTCAGAAAAGTAATTTTATGGCGGAAGGTGGTATTAAAATCGAAAGCAGGATGCGTGAGAAATTAATTTGATTGGACAGTGAAATTAATTGTCTTCAACGCTTGGCCATTACTAATATATATAACAATTTATGCTGATGCCTGTAGTGATAAATAAATTTCCTACATCAATAATAAGAAGAATTAACATCTTTTTTCTGTAAAATATGTACAAAAATGAAATAAAATATTGACATATGACTAAATCTTTTGTGGAAATCAAGTTTATTTCTTCTCAAAGTAATGTAAAATAGAAATCAAGGTTTTTACGTTTTTGCTACCTACTGCGAAACTGTTAAAATTTGCGAATTCTTAAAATACTCGACAAATGTGATAAAAGTATTATATTGCGGTTTTTTTTTCTTTTAATATCATGAAAATATAAGAAATGAAAACTTTTCATTTGTTAAGTAATCACTTACTTAAATAATAGTATACGAGAACAGTGAAATTGTTTAAAGAACTTCCAAATTTTTCCCACAGAAAAAAGGACTTGATTTTTCTTTTTTTTTGGAGGGGGGGGGGGTTGATGAGACACTGAATACTCATACAGTATATATATTGTTGCAGGAAAATCTGCTTAGTTCTTGAGTTCGTCGTTCAAAAAAGTCCAGTGTATGTGTAAAGTTCTGGTAAACTGTCCACGTGCCAGCACGGTACACAAATTTTATTGCTTCTATGACTTCAAGCAATCTGCTATACAAAATTCACAAGCACTAACAGCCAGTAACTTACTTATAACAGTCCTCTTAGTACAGAAGCTTTCACAGATGCTGTATTTCACACACAACAAAATAGTTCCACAGCCTAAAATTCAGTGGAAATTCTCGAGGAAAATCACAAACAGCTCCTCAATGAAAAATTCACACACAGCGTATACTATATACATATGTAACATATCGGCGCTGGACAGGAGAGGCGACTCGGTCAGAACACGGGAGGAGTCTTTTAACCCCATGCCGGTTCAATTTTTTTTTGAGTTGGAGGGTCAAAAAATATCCTTTTTTTAATGCATATTTTGACATTTTAAAAACATAATAACACTATTCTCATATAAGATTTCCTAAATCGTCTATAGTGATACCATTTAGTGGGCAGAAAAGTAAATAAAAGTGTTTGAAAGCAAAACAAAATAATTCGGAAAAGATTACGTGAAAAATAAAAAATTTCCGACTGCCCGAGCTACATTCGGGAAAATCCAGAATGGAACGTTTCACCTGCCTGAGCTCAGCTCAAGCAAATCCGGTAAGGGGTTAACACGTAAAGGATCCCCGAGCTGGAAATCGTTGAGATGATGACCGGCAGCCTCCGCTTCGGAATTGAAACCGGGCCTACGGCAGGAAAGGAAGGTCCTCGGGACGATGAGCAGCCCCGGTAGACTCGGGCTGTACAGATTTTTATTAGCTTTTTACATGTTTACATGACAACTGAAGTCACGAAAAAGCTGTTTCTATGAACCGTGTTACGGATAATATACGTGCAGGTCAATCTATACAGCAATCACATGTTCCAAAAAAGGTGCATTTATTTGTTATCAAAATGCCCTAGTCTCATAGCCCTAGGAAATTCTTGCGAGGTTTGGTGTCAGACGACCGTGGAAAATAGGGGAGATATATTATTTGCGTTTACAATAAATTTAGATCCTGATATAAATCCTTTGTTTGAAAACCAAAGTTGCTACGCCCTAAAGAATTTTGGGCTAGCCTTTAGTATCACCCACCCAAAAGACGTCGCCAAGCCTGGTGATAAATTGACAAATGTGGCAACCCAAACTGTTTTATAAATTCGCGTTTACGCCCCCAGGTCCAACTAAGAGAGATATAATTGGCCAATCAGCGAGCGTCGATTACAGCACCTTTTTTTGTAGACATTTCAGGAATTAAATTATTTATGCTGTGAAAATTGGTGGATGTAGCATCTCGTGTCAGCCAAACATGTGCTTTACTACGGTTTATTGAAAACGAGTTAGTGTTGTGATGGTAAAATAAATAGATTTTAAAGGAATATGAAGAGTAGGAGTTTTAAATTTTCAAATTAGTGAAAAAGTTTGGGAAAACCAAGAGTTACAAATAGATATTTTATATATGAGTTCAAAAATGGAAATAAGTTTAAATATGCTGTTATTGTCGACGATGTTGTGTTTAGAAACAAGATGGCAGCCTTTTGTTATCGGGACTTGGATCGAGAAGTTAAAAGGTAAGCTTTTTGGATTTAGACATTTTAAGTTTGGGTTTTCAAGTTTTGGGGAAAGTGAGGAGTTGCAAATAGATATTTCATGTATGAGTATACGAGGAATTACGTATGTTTAAATATGTTATTGTCAACGATTTTGTGATTAGAAACAAGATGGCCGCCGTTTTCAAGCCCGGAGCACCAGTTGCTGTGTAATGCTGAATTTACTGTGATGACCTCAAAATGACTTGAAATAAAATCTAGAAAAACTTACCATATCAAAACAACATTTGAATGATGTTAGATTTTATCTCTTAAGTACATAATTTTTAACCCATTTATGCCTAGCGTCCCTTTTTTGGGACGGCATTTTCGCTATCATTCGAAAACGTTCTTTATTTTTCCTAGCCTTTATTCACGAATATTGAACCTCAACTCCACAAAATATTATAACATGACCCAGTAGGATGTTAACGTTTCAATTTTCATACATAATGATTTTAAAAGAAATCATCCCTTGTCCAAGAAGTTGACATCAGAAATTTAGCTATTATTTCTGGTATTGGCAAAAATCGAAGAAAGTCGCAAAAATAACTGGGCACGAATGGGTTAAAAGCATTATAATACATTATTTTCTTTTAAACTACTAAAACATAAATTTTTTAAATATTAATCCAGGGCGGCCGAGTATCGCAGTATAATTTTATTTTATGACCACTAGATGGCAGCAGCAGATAATATGTCTGTCATCTGAGCGTAATTTTATAGATTCATTGCTCTTCCCAAATTCACTTCTATTAATTCAACTACAGTATTAATAAAACTCGTAAAATAATGAAAACGCGATTGAATATTTTTGAAAAGTGGAAAGAAATAAAAATTTTGTCGCCAAACGCTATTTTATGAGTTGGCGACGAAATGAAAAAAAACCTGAAATTGGGCACGTTTGGTCACCATGGGTTGGTTTTTAATTACTTGAAAAGATTGTTTATAGAAAGTATCGGTCGAAAATTTACTTAATAATCTTTATTGCAATCGTCCAACCACTTTAATTTAACCCTTTATCTAATCTAACGGTACTCAGAGGTACTGTTGAATTAAAATTGTAAAAAAAGAAAAATCTATTCATTGTAACCACTCCTTTGAAAAAACACAAGCCAATACTTCATTTAATCAGCTTACATCACGATTGCATGTTCTGTTAGAGTAGAATGCTTTAAATGGACAGCTTAACGCTCACTTTCTAATCATGTGACACCCCCCCCCCCAAAAAAAAAAAGCAACAGTGAATTGTCAGAAGTAGGTTTTATGATTAAAGGAATAGATTTTCTGCAGTGTGTCAAAGTATTACTTGACTCCTTCAGTTTTTTGGTCTTCTACTCGTTTGAAAAAGACTTATTAACTGTTGGGTGTGTCCACCTGCGTCACAAGTTTAGTATCTGGCAACACTAGTTTCGAAAAGCAGACCACAGCTTTGTACAAACAAACCTCTGAAGTTGTACTGCGAGTTGGTATATTAATAATTTGAAAGCTATTTAAATTTTATAAAAACGAATTCAAATTATTGTATTAATCAGAAAGATAGTACTAAAAAGTATTATGTTAATAAAATTGGCAATATTGGACGGATTGATTCATATATAGATGATTCGTACAAGGAAAATATTCGTATTTGGCTAGATAATACTTACATGGACATGTGCACTTATCTGGTTTTCGCTACAACGTGACTGACCCGCATAAAAATGCAAGCTTACAAATCTTTAAAAGCCCACAATCACTTCTCAACTGGACTTGTTAGTGAAAAAATGATAGTAAAGCGAATATCCAATGAATGAACTATTGTGAAAGTGTAGGTAAGAAAACACACGTGTTTATATTAAAATACTGAGATTATTCATATTCGTGTCCAAGATTAAGTTACCTGTTCATCTGTCAAAAGTATACGCTGTACTTTTTAATACTAGCCGCCCAGGTGGTGTAGTGGCTAGAGAACCATTCTATCACGCCGTGGGTCCGGGTTCGAATCCCGGCTTGGGCATGGATGTTAACTTGTCCGTCCCTTCATAGGGGGTAGTGCTGTCCGCCGACTGGGTGCTCCCATAATAAAATGGACAGTAACTAGGGCCGTTGATGGCAAAGGCTTGTGGCCAGTGCCTGCCCATTGGGAAAAAAAAAAACTTTTTAATACTTTATAAAGCAAACAATGTCATAATGGTTTCTTGATTAAAATAATGAATGCCAAACGTTTTGGTACAATAGATCTTTGTTAAAAACAGCTGAATAAAATGGGAATATTATCAGCTATACAAAGTTCATGAAATATACTAAGTCTCCTGTAGTTTTACTGGTTTATTTAAATTTACTGGACGAAAACCGAAACCAAATCTGAAGTCTTGTATTTTAATCCTTTATTTAAAATTGCTCGAGCAAAACCGAAATACAATATACTGGGTGCGTTCAGACTGCCGCTTTCGAGTAAATCTCGAGTAATCACGAGCTGATCGTGTTTTACTTGGGGATATTCACATCGGGGGCAGTATTGGGTAGTTAATAGGAAAAAACATGGCGGCACGTATTTACTAACCAGCGGAGCCAATGGGAACAAATGAAAACAACATGTAAAAGTCACGTGATCTATCTCCCCAACTTCCCAAGGAAAATCTTTGGGGAGTTCGGAAAAGTTCGAGCTACTCAGCTTGATAGCGTGGACATCTTGTTTATCTCCTCGAGTAGCTCAAGTCGGGCATAGTGAGCGGCTTCATTTTTTTCTCGAGTTCCTCAAAAATAGCGGTGTGAACACGCCCATCATTGCTTCGCACGGAACCATTATTAAAGCTTATTTGTCACACAAAAACTCAAAAATCCCGCTTGTTTACATAAAATGAACGCACTGATAATGGAGGATATCGACTCCTTGGGTTCTAGGCTATAAAAGTCACGTGACGGTGGAGAACAAACAACCTTTTCTCCATAGGTTTATGTGCTGGACTCTTGGTAATGAGTGCAAAATTACAAAAATAATAATTATGCCTTTGTATTGTGCTGCCTATTGATGTTTCAATAACTCCCAGGAACCTGCGCATGACAACTAAAAGATATCTTTTCCCAGATTCCCATTAAAAAAGGCTAACACTTAAAACTTATACTGAGACGAGGCTATTTCAGTCACGTGTTGATGGAAAATATACACTTCAGCCAATCAGATAACAAGATTAATTATCAACACAGCCGAAAGGTCAAGTGTTGGTGGAAAAATGACGTCACATGGATATCGTCCATTTAGTACTTGTTTCCAACGTTGAATGACCTCATACCCGTAAGCCAGTTACGACCCGTGGAGAAAAGACAGGATAATATGAAATGAGCGGAGACTCGTTCGCAGTGAATGATTCTTTCTAATGTCTGCTTGATCTCTAATGAAATCTCTTTCAGTCTTGTTTTGACTTTCTAATTCTAGTGATTGTTCAGAGCTTTATTTATTTTATAATTATTATTATGTGAAAATTACGTTTTCTTTATGTATATAGTTCTCTTTTTGTTGTGATTACCATGAATTTTCTGAAGGGATAAAACTGCCTTAATCCAGGCGCCATCTTACATTAACTTCCGCTTACGAAAATTAAAGAAGTTTGAAAAAAAATATATATCATCAGTTTTTGTGCATATTAGTTTCAAGAAAACAATTATTTGTAGTTTTTTATGGTAAGTTATGCAGTTTTGATGTAACATAATGAATTCTATTTTAAATAATAACAAATATCTCTATTCTCCAAACATTTTATTTTCTTTTTTGGTAGATTAATGAGTACTCGCGTATTATCTCGGAATACGATTGGCAACAGTTTGCTTGCATATTTGCAGAAAAAATAGTATGACGAGAATGTGTGTGTGTGACCTCCAGGATAATAAGTACCGATAAATGAAACTAAATATATTAATGATCCTAATAATAGAGTTGTGGGTTTTCCGGAAAATTTTGAAACAGAAAAATTTCCAGAAAATTTTCTAAGCCATTAACACAATAAGGTATTGTAATATTAGTCTCGCATTCCCCAGAAGCTACAAATAAACAAAACTGGAGTAGTATTATCAGCTCTGTGGTGTCCTTTAGAGTTTTCCCCTTTCAACAAAATATAAGCTAAATTACATTTTTAACAAAGCACAGAAATTGTGATTTAAAGTTTTTAATCTAAAGCTGATAATTTAAAATATAATTCTTTAATAACTATTCTACCCATATAATGTCTCAGTAATTCATTAAAAAATACCATATTGGACAAAATATTTTATTTATTAAATTGATCTTTTTCTTTATCTGCTTTTTCTTTTCTGTTTTTTTTTTTGTAAAGAAAAAATTTAGGCAATACGAATTTTCATGGAAAAATAAATAAATAAATTAAATATTATTTTGAATATTTTAATCACAATTTTTTCTACAAACTTTCTGGGTCACTCTCTAAACTGGAGAGCATGGGGGTAATCTAAATCAGAATTACTACTACTAACAGAGAATATTGTGTCAGTGCATTCCTTTGATAGGTCATGCTCAGATGTAGAAGCAGAATTTGAAAGTATAAAACAGAATCAAACTTAAATTTTATTCATGTAGATTACAATGTTAGAATTATGACTTCTATTTTTTGTTTAAATAGTACAGAAATTGACTAATAAAAGAAAATATAGAAAGCTCAAATATGTTCCATGAAAAATTGTCTTTTTGACATTGAAAATTTTCCGGAAAAACATAGTCGAAATTTTTCCTCCCCACATCTCTAATAATTGATAAATGAAAATAAACAGTAGAAGACCCAAAATCTGCCCTATTTGGGTCCAGACATTGTGCAGATTTTTTAATTTTGTGGAGTTTGGGCAAGGACCAATTAAAAAGTTCCTGACTATAGGCACAGAGTAGGATAGGGGCCCCCTAACAGACAGTTTGAAATTTTTAAAGGTAAATTACTATTTGACTGTGCCCAGCTGTCCAAAGTCCTGCACTTCCTTTTTTCCAAATTGGCAGTCATCTATTATCTTTCATGATGAATTTAGCAAAAAACTTGAAGCTGTATATAAAATACTACTAAACTTTACAACTTTTTTTCAACCCTTAGTTATAAATCCATCAAGCCGATTGGCAACTAAAATATTGTTTGAAAAAATTTGAAAGGATATATTAAAAAAAAAAAAAAGATGGTACTTTTCTGTTATGGGTACTTACGCATTACACGGGCGGTCCACCAAGACGAGCGATATTTCGCCCAGATAAATACCAGATGCATGGAATTATTAATGGTTTGGAATATGACTGGCAACAGTTTATCACCACATTTGACGAAAAAATAGTTTGGCAGAAATGACCGCCGGGATAATACGGAAGTACCCTGTTATGCACACCCCAGCCAAATTTGGCAATTTTTTTTTTTTTTTTCTGGTAGTGGAGGACGAAGTTTGGCGACGTTTTTATCTGGTAACCTATCCTGGGTCGTGAATTCTATAGATTGCTTTTTTTTTTTTTTTTTTTTTTTTTTTGTAACCTTGCTTGTTTGTTCGTAGTAAGTTAGCTTGTATTTGAATATCAAAGGAAAACGTATTTTCCTGTTTTGTCATGCTATCTTTATTGCCTATTTGATTTATTAATCTTGTGTAGGTCCTAAGCATATGTTTGAATAGCAAACGAAAGTTGATTGTGTCTGTTCTGTATTCTTCCGCGAGGTTTGACGTTTGTTCCCATATTTATTTTAGTTTAGGTGAGTGTTAGTTTAATATAAAAATATTTATTTTTTGGATAAATATGAATTAACGAGAAATGCTAACGAATGAGGAAGATAAAATAAATTTTTGTCAGAGTGTTGTTGAAGGAATTGGTTTGTAAAGTATGAATGCCTATTTATACAATGGATCCACTATAATCCCAGTATAAAACATATGTCGGCTATCATGCAATCTCTAAGGCTAAATAACGATGCCAGCAATTTAGCCAGATAGGGCCAAATTTTACTGCCATGCATGTATTGAAATCGCATATTTTCGATAGTGAAGGTGTTTGGAAGTGAAACGTGAACTTTTAAAGAAATGTTGGAATTTAAAGCAGTATAATGTGTGAAATTTAGTGAATAAGGCTCAAAACAGCGTAAAGTTTTATTTGTTCGTGTGTGGAATTGATGTCAGTAAAATTTGCAAGAAAAATCTGAAAATGTGAGTAAGTTTTGAAATATTTCGATTTGTGTAGAATTGTCTATTTTAATTCTTCAGGTTATAGAAAATGCTGAATGTATTGAGTATATTGAATACAACTAATCCAATTAACTCTTGTATTGCTTTAATTAAAAAGATCTCTCACGTTCATCATTGTTGATGTCAAATGCTATCGTGAAATGCTTTGAGACAGCTAACGTCAAGTTGCATCTTTCCACACCGCCTCACCATACGAGCTAAGCTACTGCTAAAATACACATTTGCCGAAAGAAGAATCCAATGTGGCACCGCTGGCTCTTTGTTTCCTCTGATCAATTTCATGAATATGTAAAGTTAAAAAGTTATTGCTAAATTTCTTTATGTTTCTCTATTTGTTTACATTACCAAAAAAGCAAGTTAAATGAATACACATCCGCAGAAGACATAAATTTGTTTTTTGGCATGTTTTTCAACTGTTAAAGACTGCCAGCTGGCGACTGCAGAGAATCATTCTGTTTCTGCGACAATGTTGCTGTATCACCTTGTTTCTACCACGGGGACTGTAATAAAGGAAAATTGATAGGAAATTTGACTTGTGTTTTTGTATTTCACAAACCACTATGTCATGAGTGGTGTCACAGGAAAAAAAATCTATGATGAGTTAATTTATTTACACCATAGCAAATGCATACCTGCCAACTTGTACGGTTTGGCCGTACAATGTACGGATTTTAGCTTAGTTGTACGGTTATACGGCCGCAAGGTAAAATTGTACGATTTTTTGGCAAAGTTTTGGCTAATGTGATTTTATTTACTATGTTTCAAAATTTAGTGGTTTTGTGGAGTATATTAAAATTTAAATCACCAATTGACGTTACGTCGAACGTAACGTTTTATTTCCCATATTTACGCTAACTCCCCTCCCTCTCCTACCTCTTCTGCGTTCTTCCACTGATACGCTGTGTTACTGTTAACCCGAGAGGGAAAATAGGAATTCCCTCCAATCTCCGATGCTGCGAAAGCTATGATTGGCTCACAGATTTTTTTTCCCCCTCCCACCCGCCGCCTTGCTTGTGACGTGTTAGGAGAAGTGAGATGGGAGCGTTCGTAATCGATATGCCGAGTGTCCATGCTTTGTCAAAGTTTGCTGCTGCGCATGCATGGAGGTGGATGCGCATTTGTTTAGAAATATCTCCCTCCCAATACCGCTTGGCTCCCATCCATAAGCGCAAGAACAACTTTCAATCACAAACACGTGTTGATGAAATTGTCCAGTGTAGTTTGAAGTTGTGAAATATTAATTTGAAATGTCGAAAATTAAACATAAACAATATAATAAAGTTTTCCTTGATTCTTTTACAAAGGAATATCCGTGTATCGTCAAATCGCAAAGGGGATGCAATTTTGCTTTTTGCTCAGTGTATAGGACCGACATCAAAATTGCGTATCAAACATGAATAATCTTGCTAAGTAGCAAACATAAATAATCTTGCAGACAAATAATTTTCAGTTGTTGTTGTTGTGTGTGATTATGGCAACGCTACACTAGGGCGATCTGCCGGGGGGGGGGTGCCTTTGCAGGAGGACTTTCTAAGGGGTTCTAACGCGTATTCACGTTACATCTGGAGAAAACCTACCAAAACTCCGAATCGACAGCCGCGCGATGGGACCCGAATCCGGGACCTTCACACTTCAGCCATCTACCACTTTCAGTGGCAGAACCACTTGTGCCATGGTGTGGCCAAATCATTTTCAGATATAGTTTATTTTTTAAATTTATTTCCAAATATGTGCTCACATGAAGTATGTGGAAATGATGTTTGCAAGGCAGTAGATGAAGTCAGGGATGAGCTTCAATCTCAATTTTGCAAATTGATAATTTGCCCGAGGAAGTTCAATCAGAAGAAAGAATGGACAAAAAATGGGCTAAAAATTGAGATTGAGAAAATTAACAGCTGCTAGTGGGAAATTTAAATATGATTGAATGTTATGCTAAGCATATTGACTGTACCACACAGTAATGCTGCTTGTGAACGTTTGTTTAGCAGTGTTAAGAAAAATAGAACACTATTTCATAGTTTCTTGTCTAATGAAACTTTGGAAGACATTTTAATTGCAAAAAGTAAACTCAAAGGCCATTGCTATGAGCAAGACTTTGATAAGTATTTTTTAAAAGCAGCCAAATCAGCTACTTATGAACATTTGTACTCTAAAGATACCAAATAAATGCCCCTCCTTTCCTATATGTGCATATGTATTAAAAATAGTGTACTAAATCTGAATAGTAATTTAAAAAATTGTATTTGCTTACATTTTATCTTTAGTAGGCATATTTATTGCGTTACTGCGTGACACCGTGGTATTGTAAGATTTTCAAAAATTGCATGTTGGCAGGTATGCAAATGAACTCTGTAAATACTTACTTGAAATATTGCATTTTCCTGTTCAAATGCTAAATCTTTCCTCTCTTTCATTGCAGATAAGAAGCTTTTCATCTGCAATTGCATTGCATCATCTATTTTATTCTGCTTTGAATAATTCTCTGCACTTTCAAGGTTTTGCAGTTTATGATGAAGCAATTTGTGTTTGAGGTTCTGAAATGACATTGCATGCCTGAAAGACTATTTATATGTTGCAAACCTTTATACCAGCCTATTTTATAATGAGTAGTTCCATTGATTTTGTAAAATGAATGTATAAAAGTATTATACCCCTAGTGAAATTTTATAATGCATGTTTACTATTCACCTGTTATTTTAATAGAGAAACTAAATTTTAAAAGAACAATAAAGTGGCTATCCCAGAAGTGTCATTTTCCTATTAATTAACTGAAATAAACCAACTTCACTTGAGATGAACTTTAATTTTCAATGTTTACACACATCAGCATATTTATAATGAACAAAGAACTTTTCCACAGGTTAAAGCAACAGAATGATATTCTGTGAAACTTAAAAAACATAAAAGAAATTTTCATTTTAAAAACAGTATCTACTCTTGCTTGCAAAGTCTGAAATTTGTTTCACTTTGAAATCTTCTCCAGGATAAAATGGAAGAAGAAAGTTCCTGTAATATTGTGAGTGGCGAAACATCTTCCAATAATGAGGTGTTAACAGTAGATGTTTCTGCAGATCTTGTAAATAAGTGCTATGATTGCGATACATGCCCAGAAACATTTTCCAGCAAGTCAGACTTAGAGCTCCATGTTTGTACACAAACTGTGGAGAAGCCTTTCATTTGTGATACGTGTGGAAAATCATTCCGCCTGAAGAAGTACTTGAACAAACACCTCCCCATTCATACAGTAACAGAAAAATATGCTTGCAATGTGTGTTCAAAAGCCTTCACCATGCATAGCTACTTGAAAAGCCACCTCCGCCTTCATACAGGAGAAAAGCCTTTTGTTTGTGGTGTGTGTCAGAAAGCTTTCACTTTCCAGGGAGGCTTGAATTCGCACCTCCGTGTTCACACAGGAGCAAAGCCTTACGCTTGCGGCGTGTGCGCAAAAACATTTTCTCAAAGGCAAAATTTGAACAATCACCTTCGTATTCACACGGGAGAAAAGCTTTATGTTTGTCATGTGTGTCAAAAAAAATTCTCTCGACAAAGTCACTTGAATGACCACCTCAGCATTCACACGGGAGAAAGACCTTACGCTTGCAGTGTGTGTCAGAAAGCATTCAGTCAGCAGCATGATTTAAACAGGCATCTCAGAATTCACTCAGAGGAGAAGCCTTTTGCCTGCCACGTGTGCCAGAAAGCATTTATCAGAAGCACTTTTTTGAATCAACACCTCCGTATTCACACGGGAGAGAAGCCTTATGTTTGTAGCGTGTGTCAGAAAGCATTTGCCGTTAAGTGTCACTTGAATCGACACCTTCATATTCACAAGGAAGAAAGAGAAAGGCCCTATCCTTGTGATTCGTGCGAAAAAGCATTTGTCACTAGGGCTCACCTGAATCAGCACCTTCTAATTCATTCAGGGGAGAAACCTCACGTTTGTGTTGTGTGTCAGAAATCTTTCTCTCGACTGAGTCATCTGCGTTCGCATGTGCGCATTCATGCAGGAAAGCATACTTAACACAAAATTAGGAAGGCAGAAATATTTTTTTGCATTAGAAGAATTTTGTTTTCAATGTTGCATGTTGCAACATCAATATCTTTTCATTATGATCAATGTTGTGAAATTTTATTTAAAAATATTTTGCACTAAAAGTTATACTTCCAAGTGCATGTATGCAAAATTTCTGCTCACGTAAGATTTTTTTTTCTATTAAAACAAAGTTTTTTTTTTTTTTTTTTTTTTTTTTTTTCCAGTGTTCTTTTCAGCATCAGTTTGTGTGATGTCTTCCTTAACTTTATTTATTTCGCTTTTCTAAACAGAAATTTTCGTGTTAAGTGATCTCTATGAATAAAAATGCGGTGTCTTCTCTGAACCAGTTTGTTATTTTGCAAAAACAAATTTTTATCTTAAGCTTATTCATCTTACTACTGTATAAACAATGTGTGCCAGAAACCATTTACAGGGATGAGTGAATTTAAATTGTGTCACTTTATTTCACTTGGGACAGATGTTTTATATGTGCAATGCAGGTTCACATTTGAAGCTTGTATTCTCACAGAAGATAATCTTTTTATTTGCAATTTGTAGCAAAAATCATTTATAATTAAAAGGCACTTGAAACTGGATATGTAAAATTTCTGGAAATTTTGAAGTATTTTTCTTTTTCTTTTTTTTCTTAATGCAGCTTTTTTCCTGCTCTTCATTAGAAAAATGGAAAAATAGAATTTTTACAAGAAGTTTTTTCTTGTACTTATATTTTTAGAAAATATAGAGTTAATTAACATTTTAAAAGTTTATGTAACTTTTTCCTCCACTTAACATGATATTTATATAAAACATTTATTATAAAAAAAAATTAGTTCTCTCTCGTAATTTCCAGTAAATTTTATTCAAAACATCATTAGTCTAATGAAACATTCCACAATACATTTTGGTTGTGTGCATTTTTTCATATCCTTCTCCTGGTATGAGAAGGTTAAATAAGTTTAAAATTAAGCTTTTGGGATTGGATGTGTAACCATTTAAATATATATATGTATACATACATATATATATATATATATATATATATATATATATATATATATATTTTTTTTTCATTATATCATTAAAAATAAGTTTTGTAAAAATTTTATAGAATTCATTTTGTAGACTGTAAATTGTCTATAACTTTTAACTACAATGTCTGTTAAGATTTTGTGTCTTTAAATAAATAAATATTTGCAGGGACAAAACCTGCAGCACAAGAAGTGCAAGAGACACAGAAATTCAAGTTTTCAATTTTTTTTTTTTTTTTTTTTTTGAGTATTTAATATTGTTATACTTCAATACATATATATACAGAAATTCATAATTTTTGGTTTTTTAAAAAAAAAAGTTTTACTATGTTTACCGTCCCCTTAAAAAATGCAATGCCTTTTCTTTTCAGTTATTTTATTGTCAACATGTATTAATTATTTTTATCGCCTATGCACTCAGTTATCCGCTCTCCCTTCTGAATTGAAAGAAAATAATAATTCGAATTTTCAGGAGTTCCATTCCATGATGAACTGCCCCGCACCTCTGAAACAAAATCCTGTCTATGCTACTCTCATATATCCTCTAAAAACTTAAACCATTCTTTCAACATAACTGAAAAATACTGCGCATGCGCATAGGAACATTGGCGTAAATTAACTGTATATCTACCATACAATAACAAAAATCTCTTATTTAACAGTATAAATGCCGTTAACAATAGAAACGGCACACATACCGTATTTTTAAGGATCAAATACTGTCGATTTACGGTAGTTCTACCGTAAACACGAAAAATGGTACAAGTACTGTAAAATTTACAGTCCTTATCCTGTAATTTTACGAAATTTTTTTGCAGTGTAGATGTATTAAGATTCTGCTTTTGAGGACAGTGAATTTGTTTGTCGAATGAAATAGCCTCAAAATCTTCGATGTCCGAACACATGAAGTAAGTTCAGGGGAAATTCTGAAGCCCTGGGAAAATTTTTACCCCAAGTATATTTAAAGGGGAAAAATGAAAAAAAGTTATATTTTTTGTAGAGATGTATTTATAATCAATAGAAGCTAGCTGTTGAGAACATAAACAGTAGTTCCGCTTATGCTCTGCCCATCGCCCATTCCTCTCATTCCGGAAAAAAATGAATGATTCTTTAATGTCACCCATTACTGGAAGTTTATTTTTTCATTAAAAAAAATATTAGGATTTTTTTTTTTCCCTTACAGTTCTAATAGTCTAATCTAAGCATAGTAATAATAACTTAAACTAGAATGAAAATATGACACGGTCGGAGAAAAATTTTGCACAAAATATTACATTTTGGGGAAATACTATGCCTCGAGTGTTTTCTGTACTGCTTTTTTATAGTAGGAATAAATTATTGCCTTTTGTTGACAACGTATTTTTCTTCGATATTTCCAGTTCTAGTGACATTACACAATGTTACTAGATGGTTACAAAGTGGAACCCCTAAAAGTTGAAGTGTTGATGGATTTAGAGGGGGGAAAAGTGAATTCTGTAATTTACTTAACCTCCTCAGACCCGATGTATGTTTTTTGGCATTTCGAATTAAGGACAATCTCAATAAAAAAAAAAAAAGAAAGAAAGAAAGTACATAAAAGAAAAAATAACATATTACACTTAAAAATGACAAGTACATTTTTCCAAAAGGTTTTTAAACTAAAAGCTAATGGACGATATTGTTGTAATGGCATTTTTCAACCAACATGTGACCTTCAATCCGATTAGTTCAAATTCATATTTTCTACCATCACGTGACTGAAATAGCCTCCTATCGATATCGTCCATTTCCCAATCTTTTTGTACTAAAATATCGATGCCACTTATAAACGAAGATTATCAATAAACTTTTAACGATAAGTGATATCCTGCAAGTGCTTTTCAGTTAAAAAAATTAATTTAAAAAAGTCAACGTAAAAATTTTGCTTTGCATTCAATTTTTTTCCCTGTAACTGTAACCAAAAAAAAAAAAAATAGAAATGTAGAGAGACAATGTAATTTCTCTTATCTATTGGTGAAAGCATTTGTTCGGAATTTTTACTTTCACGTGTGTTAAAATTATTTCATTGAAACTTCTAAGCAATGTCATTAATTAAAGCCAATGAGGTTACTTTATGTGTTGCACGGGAAATGAGGGGGTTAATTAAAATTCTACGATTTTCCACTCAAACGCCAATTTTCTGCTCTTTTTCATTGCAGAAAAGAAGCTTTTCATCCGCATTTGCTTTGCATCATCCATTTTGTTCTACTTCAAATAATTTTTAATGCATTCAATGTTCTCCAGTTTACGATTAAATAATTTCTGTTTGAAATACTGAAATGTTTTGAAGTGAAATTGGATGTCTGATGGACTATTTGTACATAAGTCTTTTATATCAATTCATGGTATAATGCATTGTTACATTGATATTGCAAATTTAAGCATTGGGTGTTTATTCCCCATGCTGGGAGTTTAAATGTTGTGTTTTCTGTTAATCTTTTACTGGAATACAGAAACTGAATTTTGAAAGAGTAATAATCAAGAGTTCTCTCATACCACAAATATCACTTATTTATTAATTCATCTAAATAAAGCAACTCTGAAAATTTCTATAAAATCACTGAAATAAAACGCTGATTGAAATTTTCTGAAAATTCACTAAAATACAGCAACTCTGATTAAGAATTTCTATAAATTCACTGAAATAAAACACCTCTCATTGAGAATTTGTATAAATTCACTTAAATAAAGCAACTCTAAGAATTTTGATTTTGGAACATTTACTTACATATTCGTATTAAAAATAATGGAAGCACTTTTTTTACGGAACATAGCTACCAAAATCATTTTAAATGTAACATGTGTAAAATAAGATATTAAAGAAAATAAATTATTCTACTTCTGTAAGATCTCGGATTCAGTTCTTACCAATTGAACGCTGGTAATCATCTCTTGGATAAAATGGAAGAAGAAACTTCGTCTACTAAAGCCAGCAAAGGGGCTTCCTCCAAACTGCAGAATCTAAGAGTTGATGTTCAGAGGGACCTGGGACAGAAAGACAATGATTGCGATGCAAGCCCAGAAACATCTTCCAGCAATTCCAATTTGAGGCTCAATGCGCATGCCAACACAGGGAAGCAGCCCTTCGTTTGCGATGAGTGTGGAAAGTCATTCACCTCGCGAAGTAATTTCAAGACACACGTTCGTGTTCACCTGGGACAGAATCCTTACGTTTGCGATGTGTGTCGGAAAGCATTCACTTATCAGAGTTTACTGAATCCGCACATCAGGATTCATACGGGAGAGAAGCCGTTCGCTTGCGAAATATGTCAAACGACATTCAAACAGAACCGGGGTTTGAAAGATCACCTCCATATTCACTCGGAAGAGAAGTCCTATGTTTGTAGTAATAAAGATTATAAACGCACCCGCTGCTTGAATAAATGAGCGAGCCGTTAAAAGAACACGGGCTAGTAAATAAAATAAGTGTGCGCGTTGTTTCTAAAGATTGAATTTTAAAAAATTTATTATATAAAGGACCTGACTGGTGCTAGCCGCCTTGTAAATGGCTAGAGTCTAAGCCTGTATATGTGTATTGTGTAAATTAAATTATCGGTTACCATTTTGAAGATAGTTAAAGAGTTTGTTTTATGTTTCAATAAAATTTGAAAATTAGCGTGGGAAAACTTTACTGGCGTAGTCGGCAGGATTGAATTGAATTGAATGCGATACTACAGAATGCTCAGGTGAGAGCTGTATTTCTTCATCAATTTCATGCAACTGTATTTGTACGTAGCTATAGCAGTTGATCTGCATTATTTTGAAGTTTAGTAGGCCAGTTTGGCAGGTTTTGAAGGAAGTTTCCCTGTTGGTGTTAATATATAGTTAGCCGTCCCGGCATATTTACTTGACGAATCCTCCTGATTCGTATATAAACATATACCTATAACCGTAGCTGAAAACTAGCATTTGAAAAGTGAAATGGCGTTTTTTGGCAAGGGAAAGAAACAAGATTTAATAGTTCTTGCTGAAGAACTGGGTTTAACGGTTGATACGACATTTACTGTGGTGAAGTTACGTGATCTGATTACGAACGATAAAAACTATGATGAAGAATTTTGTAAAGAAATATTGGCTAGAATTATTGCTGATAGAAATGAAGAAAAAGAAAGACAGGATCGGAAAGAGAGAGAAGAAAGGGAAAAACAGGATCAGAAAGAGAGAGAAGAAAAGGAAAGACAGGATCAGAAAGAGAGAGAAGAAAAAGAAAGACAGGATCAGAAAGAGAGAGAAGAAAAAGAAAGAGAAAAAGTTTTTGAATTAGAAAAATTGAAAATTGAAAAAATGGCAGAAAATGCGATGTTGGGAAGCCAAGTACGGGAAGGAAGCGGTGTTAAAACTAATTTAGAAAAGTTATTGCCTAGGTTTGATCTGAAGGAAAGTGATATCTGTTTATTTCTTACGTTGTTTGAGAGACAGTTAAAGATGCTTGGCGTCGATAAAGAAAATTGGGTTGCTCATTGAATTGGGGTGTTGCCAACTCCATTTTCCAGTTTGATTGCTAGGGAAACAGAAGAGGTAGCGCAAAATTACGATGAAATTCAGAAGATGCTGTTAAAAAGATTTAAATTAAGCGCCGAGAAATTCAGACAGTTATTTATGAAACACCAAAAGTCCACAGAAGAAACATGGATGGAATTTTATTTTAAAATGAAAGCCTATTTTGATGGGTGGATTGACGGGTTAAAAATTAAATCTCTAGAAGATTTAAAAAATCTGATGATCACTGATCAGATTAAAAGAAAAGTACCATTTGAAGTAAAAGAACATTTCATGGATGAATGGACGGAGATTGTATCCCCAATAATGTTGGCCGAAAAACTAGATGAATATGACGATGTAAGAAGAGTAATGAAGCCAAAATTCGCCAAGGAACGTCCTCTTGCGAAAACAGAAAACGATAATTGGGCAACTAACCCGTACCAGTCAAAATACGGAAATTTTGAAAGTCGCCGAAATACAACGACTCGAAAGGAAAATGATTTTCAAGATAGGAGAAAGGAAAATTTTCATGAACAAAGGAAGCGGAATCGATGTTTTGAATGCGGATCGTGTGAACATTTGCGATCGCAATGTCCGAGATTTAAAAATAAAAGCGATTCACTTAATTTCCATAACAGAAGATCAGAGCGTGCACAGAGCAATTTAGTTCAAATGCAGATTAGTGACGCGAATAAAGAAGATAACACTGAAGAAAAATTGAGCATGCTCACCGCACGGGTTGATTTGAGAATATCAGATAAATTTAAACTCAAAAGTAATTGCGATAATCTTATGATTTTGGAAGTTGAATGCGAAGGGAAAACATTTAATGGTATCGTAGATACTGGGGCACAAATATCAGTCATACGAAATGATTTAATACAGAAACATGAAGAAAAGAGTGAAGGTACTGTAAAGCTTTACTCAGCGTTTGGAGAAGAAGAAACAGTTCCGTTAAAAATAGTGAATGTAAAAATAAATGATGGGTTACATGGAAGAGTACCGGTTATATGTGGTATATCTAGAAAACTAAAATGCGATATGTTAATCTGTAATACGGCATTTAAATTAATGAAAGAAAACATACAGTTGTTTAATGGTATGGAATTAAAATCTGATGTGTGCAGTATTTTAGTTGAAGACGAAGACAAAAGGTATATAAATCACTTGGTATCGGGAAATGTACAAACAAGGACTGAAAACACTGAAGCAGAGAAGAACGCGAAAGTTCCTGAGACTGTAGCATCGTTCCAGAAGCTCCAAAGGGAAGACGAACAGTTAAAACCATATTGGAAACATGCAGAAAATCATCAAAATTCATATGAAGTTTTAGATGGTATTCTTGTACATGCCGAAACAATATGTGGGGAAGATGTCAAACAAGTAGTACTACCCCAATGTAAGAGATCGGATGTGCTTAAAATGGCCCATGAGATTTCATTAGCCGGACATTTAGGAGAACGGAAAACTAAAGAACGAATTAAATATACATTTTTTTGGCCATCAATCAAACGAGACGTTAAAAAATTTTGTGAGAGTTGCAAAGAATGCCAATTAAGAAGAGTTGAGACATACCGAGATAGGATTCCCATACAACCTATTGTCAGACCTGAAATACCATTCGAAGTATGGAGTTTAGATTGTATTGGCCCACTAGAACCACCTTCGGGAAGAAGACATCGGTTTATCATATGTGCAGTAGATTTATGCACCCGATGGGCTGAAGCCATTCCTGTAAGAGAAATCAGTGCTAAAACCACATGTGATGTATTAATGAAGATATTTACCCAAACGGGATTTCCTAAAATGATCTGCACAGATCAAGGTACAAACTTTACTTCCAAGTTAACTCAGGCATTTGAGAACTTGTTAGGCGTTTCACCTCGCTTTTCCACTCCAGGACATCCTGAGAGTATGGGAGCAGTCGAGCGCTGGAATAGAACTCTGAAGGATATGTTGAATAAAATTATACAAGAATATGGTAAAGATTGGGACATTCACCTCCCGTATCTTATGTTTGCATATAGAGAAGTGCCTCACAGCACTACCGGATTGTCACCTTATCAATTGGTATATGGAAGATTACCTCCAGGACCTTTAGCGTTGTTAAAAGATATTTGGACAGGTGAACGACAGATTCCAACGACCGCCTCACGTCCAATTACGGAATATTTGCAAAACTTGGTGGAGAGCTTGAAAAGGGCTCACGAATTCGCTTCTGAGAATAGCAAGAAGGCTCAGGAAGAATATGTCTCCAGATATAACCTCCGGTCAAAAGAAAAGTCCTTTGCAGTGGGCGATAAAGTTTTAGTATTGAGGCCGTCATCCTCGCATAAGCTTTTAAATACCTGGATCGGCCCCGGAACAGTTAAGCAGATTACCAGACCACATTCTGTAAAGGTTGAAATGGAAGACGGAAGTATAAGAGAACTTCATGTGAATAAAGTGCGTCCGTATATTCAAAGAGTAAATCATGTTGGTATGATTTTTGAGTTAGACGATGATTTCGGGACCATTCGTTATGCACCTACTGATGCACAAAGTAAAAGCATAGAAGATATTAGGACATACCTTGGGAATGCCAAGTTAACGAATAAGCAAGTACAGGAATTATTTCATGTACTTAAAAAATATGCAGGTGTGTTTAGTGCAAAACCTGGCCGCGCTAGGGTAGAAGGTCACTCTGTTAGGGTTACAGGAGATTGTACACCAAAGAGACTTAAACCATACCGAATACCTATTAGTTTGCAACAAGAAGTGGATCGACAGATTCAAGAACTGTTAACCCTGGGTCTAATCGAACACAGCGATAGCGAATGGGCTCATCCTGTTTGCGTTGCCAAGGGAAGAGGGGTTGCGTTGCCAAGAAAGATGGAAGTATCAGATTATGAGCCGACTTCAGATTATTAAATAGTTTTACTATACCAGACGTGTACCCTATGAAAATAGCCAATGACTTAATATATGAGGTGGGAAAGGCATCATTTATTACAGTCATAGACCTTACCAAAGGATACTGGCAAATTCCTATGAAGGAAAATTCAAAGCATTATACCGCATTTGTAACCCACTCAGGTCATTACCAGTGGAATGTCATGCCCTTTGGAATGAAAAATTCTGGAGGAACGTTTCAAAAATCAATGGATAAGGCTTTGATCGCACATAGAGAATACTGCCGTTCATATATCGACGATGTGGCTATATTTTCTAGCACATGGGATGAACATTTTGTTCATATAGACAATGTTTTCAGGACCTTGAAGGAAGTAGGTCTGACAGTAAATTTGGGAAAGTGCGAATTTGGAAAACCCCATGTGAAATTTCTAGGTCATGTAGTTGGATCGGGACAACATTCCCCGGATCCAGAAAAGGTTGAAATTATATGAAAGTTAGCAAGACCCACCACTAAGAAAGAGTTGAGAAGTTTGATTGGGCTGGCTAGTTACTATCGTGACTATATACCTCAGTTTTCACAAATCGTATTACCGTTGACAAACCTGACGAAGAAAAGTTCCAATTAAGATACCGTGGAGTTCGGAGGCAGATAAAGCATTTACAAAGCTCAAAGAGGAACTGATAAAAATGCCTTCCTTACACACTCCAGACCCTGAGAAACCTTTTCAATTATACACAGATGCCTCGGCCACTGCAAATGGGGCATGCTTAGCTCAACGTGATGACAATGGGAAAGAATTACCTATTGCATTTTTCAGTAAAAAACTAAGCACGAGTCAAATAAAGTGGGCGACCATTGAAAGAGAAGCCTTTTGTGTACTGGAAGCATTAAAGAAATTTGACACCTGGATATTTGGAGCTGAAATTCAAATAGTTTCAGACCATAATCCTCTGACGTATTTAACGAGAAGTGCGCCCCATGGTGCTAAGCTATCTCGGTGGGCTTTAGCCCTGCAACGTTATAACATGACGATTACATATCGGAAAGGCAGTCAACACAGTAATGCTGATGCATTATCAAGACTAAAATTTGAAGACTCTCATTAATTTAAGTTGAAAAAGTTTATTTATTCCAGCAACATCGCCACTCCTGTGGCGGATGTGCTTTTCCCCCATGGGAGCAGTAAAGATTATAAACGCACCCGCTGCTTGAATAAATGAGCGAGCCGTTAAAAGAACACGGGCTAGTAAATAAAATAAGTGTGCGCGTTGTTTCTAAAGATTGAATTTTAAAAAATTTATTATATAAAGGACCTGACTGATGCTAGCCGCCTTGTAAATGGCTAGAGTCTAAGCCTGTATATGTGTATTGTGTAAATTAAATTATCGGTTACCATTTTGAAGATAGTTAAAGAGTTTGTTTTATGTTTCAATAAAATTTGAAAATTAGCGTGGGAAAACTTTACTGTAGTGAATGTCAAAAAACATTCTCCTTTAAGGATGAGTTCAAAGCGCACCACCGACTTCACACGGGAGGGAAGCTGCATATTTGCGACGTGTGTCAGAAAGCATTCATTTATCAGAGTTTCTTGAACCGGCACCTCAGAACATACGGGAGAGAAGCCGTACGTTTGCAATATTTGCCAGAAAACATTCACCCAGAATCGAAGTTTTGATGATCACTTCCGCATTCACACGGGAGAGAAGCCTTACGCTTGCGGTGTGTGTCAGAAAGCATTTTCTCGAAAGAGTATTTTGACCGACCACCTCCGTATTCACACGGGAGAGAAGCCTTACGTTTGCGATGTGTGTCAAAAAGCGTTTGCTTTCCAGAAGGACTTTCAGGTACACCTCCGGCGCCATTCAGGAGAGAAACCTTACGCTTGTGATGCGTGTCAGAAATCATTTTGTCGGAAGAAAACTTTGAATGACCACCTAGTCAGAAAACATTCATCTGGTGGAGTTACTTGAATCAGCATCTCCAATTTCACGTGGCAAAAAAGTCTTAACGTGCGGTGTCCTCGCTTTGAGGACACGACTCTGACATTTTGGCTGTTCTGATTCACGAAGAATGCATTTCATTTCAATTAAATACTCAAGGAGGACATCTAGATAGACTGCCCAGTGTCGAAATGTGCATCCGTTGCCATAGCACGATTTAACTACTAGCAAAATGGCGGTCAATCGAATCGCTGTGTCAGAAATGTTCTTTAGCTCTGTGGCACGCACGTGGCGATTCAATCGACCTCCATCTTGCTGGTAGTTAAATCGTACGATGGCAACGGCTGCTCTTTTCGACATTGGGAAATGGTTGCGCTTCAGTGGGTTAACCCTTTAACTCGCAACCATTTTCACATCTATATAGAACAACTTTATATTGTGCCCAACACTGAAAAAATACACCTGTTGTAATCTCTCGAGTTAATCTTTTTTTGAGTCCAGCGCCATGGCACTAAACATTTACTCTGTGGCAAGATATTTTGCAGAATCTAGATTTTTCCTACTTTCGTTAGAATGTTCTCTTGTAAAACTCCGTGGAGAGAAAGGTACACCTGTTGGAATAGAGAAGGAACCCCTGGGGCAGCAGTAGACCAGAATGCCGACTTTTGGTTCCAGCAGCTGGAACTGAGTGGCCTGAATGCCAACATGCTGTTCCAGCCGGCGTCAAAAGGTTAACTTCTAGCAAAATGGCGGTCGATGGATCGCTACAGAGCTAAAGCCTTTTTTCGACTCAACATAGATGCCAACTACTACGGAATATATCTAACCACTTTTTGTAGACCGAATACTTTTTTTAGTATTTCAGGGTTTCTACAGACCTGGAAAGTCAGAGAAATAAGATTTGGTCAGGGATTTGGGAAAAAGTCAGAGAAATTTGAAGAAAGGTCGGGGAAATGCAAGAATACTTGAATTTACCAGCAAAATCAAGAAAATACTTCCTGTTTGAACGTAATTGTTTTATTTTCATTTTCTTATTTAACCTTATAAATAATTTTAAAATGTGTCCTTTATTAACATATCTTGTTCAGTTGAAATATTCTATGAATTTTTCAGATATTGGCATTCCAGTGACTAGCAGTAAACGGCAGTGCACTTTGATCCCGATATACGACACTTTGCCAGCACGACTGGTACCCTGTCGTTATTTTGCGGGCAGTAGTGTATTTGCTGGGATGATGGACATTCGAAACAATATTTAAAATGGTGAAGTACAGTTGTAATATACATGGCAACGATTGTAAAATAGTTTTAGTAGGCGATTTTAAGATAGATTTCGATTCCAAAGATGGGTTTTATGAAACAAGGAAGAAAAATTACTGCAGATAGTCATGAAAAATGATACACTTGCCAACTTAACCGTTTGACTGCTATGAAGCGCTGTTGCGCTTTTGGAATGTACACCTTCCAAAAGAAGCATTCGAGCAAGAGAGAAATTTCCTACGTTGGTTTCGTATATTAAAAATTATTTATCATAGAATATGAGTTAGGCTATGCATAAATATGGCATTCCATATTTCTATTAAGGTGTGCGTTTTTAAAAACTCAATTATTTTTCGCAAATCTAAAATAGAAATTTCTCTTTTGCTCGAATACTTTTATTGGGGGGTGGATTTTGATGGATAGCAGTCAAACGGTTAATGGAATAGGGAAGAAAAATAGGGACGACGCATAAACTATGATACGCTTTTAATATAAAGCACTTGGGTGCGTATTTAAAATCTGAAAGTTTTTCAGAATCTCTTCCTTTTTTTTTTTTTGTCGTCAATTCCTCCAATGTACATTTTACGATCTGCCCTCTGATCCAGTAGAAATGCGCACTCAGGTTTGGGAACTTTTCTGTCTACTGAACATGCACATTTGCTTAAGTCTATGCACTCACATGCTGCTATATCGAGTAATGCTTCAATTTTTATTTGAAATATGAGAACTTTTCTGAGAAAACTTGAGCGCTTTAAACCTTTAGAAGACTTTAAAAGGTTTCTATACTCAGTGTGGCAATCTTTCAACTTTTGTATGATTCTGTTTTCTGATATAATTGGTATTGATGCCCTAGTCCAATTTTATTTTCTATTTTTGTTGCTACAATTTTCAAAATTTCTGAGAAAGTTGGATCCTTGTTGTTCATTTCTTTTTTTATTATACTAGGGCCAAGGCCCCTAGACTCGCTACGCTCGCTTTTCGTATGAGGCATTCGCCCCCTAATAAGGCTTATTCGTAAAAAAGGCATAATTTAGACAAACAAAACCCAAAGGTTGGATCAGATAGAATGTTACCGAGTTACACATTGCTTGGTTCTTGCATAATGCTTGGAACATAAAAATTGACTATAATGACTTGGAACATAAAAATTGAGTGAAACCCATCAAACACCTTGAGTATTACCCAATTATGGCGAATTTTCATAATTTGGCGACTTGGTGTCTTTGATAAAAAAACTACAGAACAGCTAGGATAGCTTGCCACCAATGTTGACTTTTCATTATTTGGCGATTTACACATGCTCACAACCTATAATTACTGCTCATTTAAGGTTCCCGGAAAACCGTTATCCATATATTCATATGCATAATCTTTGCAGATTGGCGTCTTTAGCACCACGAATTATATCATCTCGCCGCGCTGGCAAATACCCAAAGTGTACTATAACTGCTATAATGGCATAGTTAACACCACCAAATATTTCTACTGGTAGCAAATACTCCAGCTGGACCGAACCGGCTTTAAAATAATCTTCATTTTAATTATTTTTCATTTTCAAGACATTAGGTTCTAACATTTTTGAACTCGCGGTTTAGATTCACCCTGCTTGGACCGATACCATTTTGCCAGATTGTACCTAATGCCAAGATGGCGCTTTTAAAATCAGTTAAAATTAGTTATTCTGCTTTGGAAAAACGAATAATCGCTAATTCTAAACTCCTGTTGTCTAAGCGAACTTACTATTTGAAAATTGTCAACTTTGTGTAACACGCTGTAACGACTTGGGTGTGGAATGGTAGTGTTTGAGAATTACAGCTAAGTCCCGTTTGCAGGATAATAATTTATTTATTTACAATTTAAAACAATCTTGATTAAATATGATGCTATATACAAGTAAATAAGAGTTCGTTGGACATATTAATAGAAGACTAGTCCTTTCACACGGGCAGAGCCCTTCAGTCCACAACCGGACTTGCAAGCAGTTTACAGGGCAGCGCCCTACAGTCCTTCGATCGGACTTTAAAATTTTCGGCGGAGGATCTCTCTCTAGAACCTCGCTCCGAACTCCCAACTCCTCCGGGGCTCTCTTCCGGTTCTTCACCCCCCTCATCTTTTCATAGACTCTTTATTATGACTTATGACTTATGGAGGGGAGGCCCACAAGGGGCCAGGCACCGCGACCATGGGTCTATTGTACCAACCCCAAGTCCTGAAAAAAATGGAAAGTCCTGAAGGGCCCTATGAAAATAGCCCAGTAGCAGATGCGAACATCAGCATAGACCTAACAGACATTTTGTGAAGCTCCCAGGGCTCAATGACATGGCGCCCAAGATGCTCAAACCTGTAAGCCGAAAAGTACTCACACTCACAGAGGATGTGCAACGCAGTTTCCTCTTTAAGAAGACAACCCCGACAAGTGGGATCATCGACAATCTTCATTATATTTAGATGCCTTTTAAGGCAACAGTGCCCAGTTAGCAGACCAATAGCCCTACGGAGACTGGACCTATTGAGACGCAGAAGTTCCTTGCATCTGTCACCAGGGAAGCCAAGATTAATCTGTTTAGCCTGCCTCTGGCCACCACAATAAAGCCAGTTAGAATACTGAAGCCTCCGAAAGTGGTTAAGAACAGTATCCCTATAACTTTTACCCGAGATGCCAAGAACCGGCTCAGGGCCAACAAAAGAGGAACTAGAGCCCGCCCTGGCAAGGAAATCGGCCATCTCATTGCCGGGAATGCCAGAATGGCCAGGAACCCAATACAGAGTAACCTTATTGAGACGAGAGAGCTTGCAAAGCTCCAAATAACACTCCCAGACCAAGTAGGAGGAAATAGCAGTGCTTTGTAAGGCTAGCAAAGCAGCCCTACTGTCAGAGCAAATGAAGATATGCTTCCTGGAGTATCCAGCCTTTAAGCAGAAAACACTACACATGAGGATAGCATAAACCTCTGCCTGAAAGACAGAGGCATGAAGACCCAGAGAATAAGAGAGCTTAATGCCATTGTCCAGACAACAAACTCCAGCTCCAGTACGATTACCGAGCTTGGAGCCATCAGTGTACCACACAATACACCTGTTCTTACTATAATTAGGAGGCTTTCGCCAGTCATCTCTAGAGGGGAAATGAACAGAGAATGACCCATCAAAAACATGCCTGACAAGCATGTTATCAGAAGGCATACAACAGAGAGGATGCGTCAACATAGATGAATCAAGATCACCCCATGAAAGGTATTGCGAATAACCCTTCCAGTACCCCAGGTCCATAAGCCTCTTTCTGCAGACCAGGGCCTCAGCCTCAATGAAAGAATGCAGAGGCAAAAGGTTTAAAAGCAATTCAGTGATTGCAGTAGGAGTTGTACGAAGACAACCCGTGATAGCTAAACACGCCATCCTTTGAAAACGGGTCAGATCCTTCCTAGATGAAACTAAGGAAGATCTAGACCACCAAACAATGGACCCATACGCAATGATCGGGCGAACAATCATGGTGTAGATCCAATGAATAGACCGAGGGCTCAGGCCCCAAGTCCTGCCAATAGCACTTCTACAAGCCCAAAAGACTCGTTTGGCCTTAGCAAGACAGTAATCAAGATGATTCTTCCACCCCAAATGGGAGTCAAAGTAAACACCCAAAAACTTCACCGAAGAAGAAAATGCAATGGGCTGTCCAAAAAAAGAAAACTTAGAAGACTTGAAGTGCTTAGCACTAGGAAAAGCAACCAAACATGTCTTCAGGGGATTGACAGAAAGCCCAGTAACAGAACACCAGCTCTCCACCACTTTCAAGGCCGAGTTAATGAAGCCAGTGACCACCGGGCCAAACTTGCCCCTGGCCACAATGGCAATATCATCAGCATAGCCAATACATTGGACCCCAATGCTAGATAACTTAGCCAACAAGGAGTCCACCACAATACACCATAATAAAGGTGAAAGAACCCCACCCTGGGGAGTACCAGCAGAAAGACGTGCCACCAAGGTGTCCCCCAGAAGCGAAGCAGAGATAAGCCTGTACGAGAGTAGATTATCAATCCACTGACAGACAGTTTTATCAACACCCTTGGAAATAAGGGCAGACAAAATCGTACCAGAGGGAACTCTATCAAAGGCTCCCTCGATGTCAAGAAAAACAGCAAGTGCCACTTCCTTACAACAGACACTTTTCTCGACAGTAAAAGCAAGATCATAAAGAGCAGTAGTAGTAGATCTGCCAGGCTGATAGGCATGCTGATTAACAGACAAAGGGGAACGACTAAGCAACGTATCCCTAATGTGCCTATCAATAAGCTTCTCAAGAGCCTTTAAGAGAAAAGAAGAGAGACTAATAGGTCTAAAAGACTTAGTCTCAAAGTAGTTGTCTTTTCCGGGCTTAGGGATAAATACAACACGAGTGTGCCTCCACAAAGTGGGAACATACCTTAAAGCAATGCAAGCCCTAAAGATCTTGCATAAAGAAGGAGAAAGCAGTGCAATGCCTTCCCTGAGAAGGATAGGAATAATACCATCCATACCCGGAGTTTTATAAGGTCCAAAAGACTTAATAGCCCAAACGACCCTATCATAGGTTACAATCTTGCGTGCAACATCCCAAGCCTCTTTATCACTGACAAAAGCAGGAGCAGGAGAGGGGATACACACATTGTCAAGAATGACACAGTTCGGGAAGTGAACCCTGAACATCTCAGACAAAGTCTCACTGCCCGACTCAGAGAAGTGACCATTATGCATCTTAACACAGTTAAGGTTAGATGATTTGTTTTTAGCCAAAAGTTTAACCAATTTGGCAGAAGCAGACAAATCATTGATGTTGCTGCAGTAGTCCTGCCAAGAAGATTTCTTGGCACACCTAATCGCTTTATTAAAGCTGGTGAGAGAAGCTTTATAAGCTTGCCAGTCACCCGTTTTCTTGGCTTTATTAAAAAGCCTCCTGCAATTTTTACGCAAGTGAGTGAGCTCAGTTGTCCACCAAGGGACACGCCTCCGGGCAACAACTGTGCTCACCGGACAAGACTCATTATAAGAAGAGCAGATAGCCCCAGTTAGGGAGGAGACGGTGTCATCAATATCACTAGGAGAAGATAACTTACCGCTGATATTCCTCAAACAAAGTTTGAGCTTCTTTCTGTAGGAACCCCAGTCAGCTCTGCGCGGGTTCCTACCTTGACTCTTCACAGGGATGAGTCCTTTAATGGAAAAAAGAATTAGTTTATGATCAGATAAAGTAATATCATCTGACACATGCCAATTCTCAATAAGATCATAACAATGACCATTACAAAGTGAAATATCAAGAACTTCACTTCTATTACTGGTAACAAACGTAGGTCTGTTACCCTTGTTAAGAATAAATAAATTATACAGCAAAATATATTCCAAAAGCTCATCACCCCGAGGATTGCAATTAGTGCTACCCCAGACAGTGTGGTGAGCATTAGCGTCACAACCAATGATAAGCTTTGTGTTCGCAGTACAGTACTCAATCAAAGATTTAGCACTGACCGCAAGAGGATCACTGCTATCAAATGGAAGATATGCAGACAAGAGAACCACGCTGTCGTCGTTCATACTAATCTTGACCGCAACATTATCTTCATCAAGATAATTGGCTAAGATTAAGGCATGAAGCTTGGCATTAGCTACAATGCAGGCTCTAGGCCTGATAGCAGTAATATCATACAATATATTAAAGCCTTTAACATTAAGACCAAGGATCTTCCCATTGAGAGTCCAAGGTTCCTGAACAAGAGCTATATCAACCAATCCATCAGCAAGCCGCTTGCACAGGAGTGCGGAGGCACCCTTACTGTGATGGAGGTTAATCTGAGCAACATTAATACAATCCACAGCACAAGCAGGAAGGAAGAAAAAGCACAAAGCTATAGTAAATTAGCTGGTAGGATTGGGGCAGTGCACAGACTCCTCCAAACCCTCGACAGCCAAAATCTTATCAGCCTCATCACCAGAGAGAGGCTGAAGAGTAGAATCGGAGTCTGAGTGAATACCCAGCTCACCCAGCCCAGAAAGACCAACACTACTCACCTTTGAGGAGGCGTGGTCCTCGTCGGATGACATAACCACGTCCTCAGTCTCCTCCACATCTTCCGCAGCAGCAGCTTCCGAAGCAGCTGCAGCCGACGCAGGCTTCTTATTGGGGTCCCGGAGTATCTTGAAGACACCCCGGTCCACCCCCGTATGAGCACTGAAGTCTGCCTTCCGAATCGCTTCAGCAGCCTCACAGTCAACCTCAAAGATCCATCTAGTCGAGTGGGGTTCCTCACTAAAGTGAAGAGCGCGCCACTCGGTCGATTTCAGCAATGGGTTAAACCGGTTCAGCCGCTTCAGCAAAACCTCCGGCTCCTTCGTGACCCTATCCTTGGTTTTGAAAGCAACTTTAACTGGCTTGGGCAGTTCACTGGCCTTCAAGACCTTCAAGGCCTCACCATCCAAGACCCGAGAGTTGCCATTAAAGGCAGATTCGACCCACACAGAGGTAAATGCATCATCGCACTGAACAATCAGTGCTCCGCTCTGCAGTCCTGTACTAGAGATCCTCGGCAGCTGCCCGTCCAAAGGGATCGAGTCCACTAACCGAAGGATCTCAGCATTAATCTTCTCCTCACACTCCTTGAGCAATTTGCTCTTGGGGAAGGAGACCTTAACAATAGCCAACTTGACTCCGCTGAGGACCTGAGCGAAAGAGCCAGATTGGAGAGACCCCGCACCAGACTTCTTCCTCTTTGCCTCAGCAGGAGATAGGGTGCCCGAGCCAGGCCTCTGCCTCTTGCGACCCTCATCCTTCTTTACAGCTTTGGACTGAGCCAACTGGTCAGACCGGGGCTTTTCAGCCTCAGCCATGGCCTTAGCCTTCTTCCTTAGCCGCCTCTTTTTGGATTTTGAAACAACACTCTGCCACTCTCCCACAGCCTCAGGAGGCTGCTCACTTTCGTGAGCTGCACTACCTTCATCCGTGGTGGGGCAGGGTTGTGTAGAAGAAGGGAGGGCAGTGGAAACCACCGCCGCAACCCCCGTTTGAGAGCCGAAGCCCTCCTTTGGAGACTGTAGAACATCTGACGAAGAGGACCCTCTACCTAAATCCTCAACGCCGGGAGACTGTAAAACATTTTTCGAAGGGGGCCCTCTGCCTAAACCCCCAACGCGCTCCTTTTTAGACTGCGCGACGAGCGATGCAGTATCAACAGTGTTAATATCCATGTCCATATTAACAGGTAAGGCCACTTAGCCGTTGCCGTTGCCAGCAACGTTACCAGGGTGCACCACGAGGAGGCGGGCCTTGCGCACCCCTAGACTCTTTATTAGATATATCTAAAGACGGGGGTGGATTCAAGGATTCCCAATTAGTCCGTACATGGCGCCTGTACGTCTCCGCTAGACGGCACCTTCAGGTCCGATGACGTAGGAGCTATCAATTTCGGCAGTTCTTTGAAGGGGTGTTCCTTTGTAACAAACTGTCTGGAAAGGCGACACCAAGTCTGCCCTTTTGTCTGGGAATCTTACAACACTTAGAGTTATTTATTTCATATACTTTTAATTTGGCATAAAATGGGTGTAATTCTACTTTATGTTTGTCAATTTCACGCGATTCTACATACTTGGAATTTGCTGCAAAGGAATGACTGATTTTTTGCCAAATCTGGCAACCATTATGTTTTATTTTTTCAGTTTTTTATTAATATCTTCTAAAATAATTCGATTTTCGAAATTTAAGTCAGCTTATCAGGTTCCTCGGAATTTTCCGAATCCGTGGACATGTTTCTCGAAATTCAAATCCCCACGGTTTAGGAGAAGATAGCCAAACAAGCTCTTGACAGCAGCCGTTACTTTTTTCAGAATAGAGAGAGATAATTTCTAATAAGAAGATAATATTTCAAAACATCTCTTACCGTAGGAAGATTACTATCTGGAAATCTGCAGGCTCTCCTAATACTTCACAGGAAGTATTTTTTCTTGTATCCATCGTAGTTAAACGAAATCAAAGAAAACACACATAAACCATAATACTGTAATAAAGGCTACCACATTATTCAAAGAAAGGCGATAATCGCTAATATATGTCCTTGGGTAACTACAGCGTGAGCGCCGGATAGAAACCACATGTTTGTCGTTCGACTATGCTATGGCATAAACCATTGCCAGGAGAATGGGTCGTAAGATAGTGGGACTATGAACAAAATAATATGGCAAATATCAATGGAAATAAAACACCATCTACCTTGTAGAGAAATTTACGGTTTTATTATTTACTTGGTTTATTTGTCAATAGTCAGTTGGAGGAAATATTTTTTACTAAATAATGGCTTATTTTATTATGGATTTTGAAGCCGGGTGGGCACCTAAAGATAGAATTTGAAACCCGTGGTTCTTTTTTCAAATTTTAAGCAACTCTAGATAAGTCAACTGAAATGTGTTACAATGTTTACCAGAGGGAAAATTGCTGAGAACAGAATCATACACAGAACACCAAAAATGCCCCTTTAGGCATTTTTTAAGTGGCGGTAGGCACCTCAAAATATACCCCCATATGCAGACAACTCAACTAATGAAGTGATAATGATACAATCATTTTCTAAAAAATAATGATCGTATCACTATCTCGTATGCAAACTCAAAGAAAATGATGATCATTATCTCTGACGTCAGAACATACCCCGATCATTTTCTCCAAAACAACTTTTAGAGGCGATATCGATTATATCGAATGTAGACCAATCAGAGGTCTTCTAGCAGTGGGGTTTATTAATATGACGTAATGCAGAATTTGC
Organism: Cheiracanthium punctorium; assembly: GCA_038373885.1. NCBI lineage: Eukaryota > Metazoa > Arthropoda > Arachnida > Araneae > Cheiracanthiidae > Cheiracanthium > Cheiracanthium punctorium. The sequence goes on from JAWZYV010017526.1 coordinate 124,513, forward strand.
CCTGCTG